>BQNB010083857.1:5566-24873 GCA_026074375.1 Tanacetum coccineum | reverse complement strand
CTTACAAACATCAGTAAAACCTGCCCTAGTATCAACAACTCTGGTGAACAATTAGTGGCTACGACCCCAAAGAACAAGAATAAGAGAGTTAGATTCACTGAGCCCGTCACATCCTCATGAAACACAATCACAAAAATAGCCTCTACATCAAACCTAGTTTCTAACAAACCTATGTTATCTTTTACAGGAGTAAAACGGTCTACTAGTGCTAGCGGATCACAGCCTTTAGGCAATACAAAGAAAGATAAGATTCAGCGAACACCAAGTAGTACTCAAAAGAATAAAGTAGAAGCCCACCCTAGGAAAGTTAAATCTAGTTTGAAAAATAAAGATTGTGTTGTTGCACCTAAAGGAACTGCTCATGTGCAGCATTCCAAGCTTAATGCGAATTCTAAACTTAAATGTGTTAAGTGTAATGGTTGTATGCTTTCTGATAATCATGATTTATGTGTTCTTGATTTTATCAATAATGTGAATGCTCGTGTAAAATTTAAATCTATTAAGAAAAGTTCAAAGAGAAAAGTTTGAAAACCAACAGGAAAAGTGTTTACAAATATTGGATATATCCGAAGACCTACTGGTCGGACCTTCACTATAATAGGAAATGTGTGCCCTTTAACTAGGATTACCACAACTACTGAAGTGCCCCTTAGGAAACTAACTATTCTAGATAATGAAATACCTAAACCTGTCGTAATATTAGTTTACACATGAAAACCTAGGAAATCTAAAACTAATGTTCCAGCTAGCAAATCTAAGGTTCTTAAATCTGTATCTGCTAACAAAAAGGAACCCAGTCAATCTTGGGGATCTATAGTTTCCGATGTTCCATCTTCCTCTCTTGATGAATGCAGGTCGTCTAAATTGTTCTCTGGTATTTGGACTCCGGCTGCTCCAAGCATATGACCGGAGATCGCTCTCAGCTCACCAATTTCGTCAATAAATTTTTGGGTACAGTCAAATTCGGAAATGATCACGTGGCAAAGATATTGGGATATGGTGATTATCAGATTGGGAATGTTACAATCTCAAGGGTTTACTATGTGGAAGGACTTGGACACAACTTATTCTTCGTTGGGAAATTTTGTGATTCGAACCTTGAAGTTGCTTTTCGTCAACACACCTGCTTCATTCGAAATTTAGAAGGTGTTGATCTATTAACTGGATCTCGAGGCAACAATCTGTATACTCTGTCTCTTGGAGATATGATGGCGTCCTCTCTTATATGTCTCTTGTCAAAAGCTTCAAAGACTAAGTCTTGGCTATGGCACTAACGTCTGTCTCATTTGAACTTTGGTGCAATCAACCATTTAGCTAGACACGGTCTTGTTTGAGGTCTCCCTAAGCTAAAATTTGAAAAGGACCATCTGTGTTCTGCTTGTGCAATGGGGAAAAGCAAGAAGAAACCCCACAAACCTAAATCTGAAGACACCAACCAAGAAAAACTCTATCTTTTGCACATGGATCTTTGTGGACCAATGCGTGTCGCAAGTGTTAATGGAAAGAAGTACATCCTCGTCATTGTTGATGATTACTCTCGATTTACATGGGTTAAGTGCTTAAGGTCAAAAGATGAAGCTCCAGATTTCATAATCAAGTTTCTCAAGATGATCTAAGTGCAGCTTAAAGTACCTGTCCGACGCATCAGAACAGATAATGGAACTGAATTTGTTAATCAAACTTTGCGTGAATATTATGAGAAAGTTGGCATTTCTCATGAAACATCTGTTGCTCGCTCTCCACAGCAAAATGGTGTCGTTGAAAGACGGAATCGTACGCTAATTGAAGCTGCCCGCACAATGTTGATTTATGCAAAAGCTTCGTTATTTTTATGGGCAGAAGCAGTTGCTACCGCATGTTACACCCAAAATCGTTCCATCGTACGTCTTCATCACGGCAAAACACCATATGAGCTTTTACATGACAAACCTCCCGACTTATCATTTTTCCATGTATTTGGTGCACTCTGCTATCCGACAAATGATAGTGAGAACTTGGGTAAGTTACAACCGAAAGCTGATATTGGTATTTTCATTGGCTATGCACCCACAAAGAAAGCATTTCGAATTTACAACCGACGTACCAGACGAATCATTGAGACAATTCATGTAGATTTTGATGAGCTGACTGCGATGGCTTCTGAACACAGCAGTTCAAGACCCGCACTTCATAAAATAACTCCTGCAACAATCAGTTCAAAACTCATGCCAAGCCCTCCTCCTTCAACACCGTTTATACCATCGTCAAGAACAGATTGGGATCTTTTGTTTCAACCGATGTTTGATGAATTACTCACTCCTCCACCTAGTGTTGATTACCCAGCCCCTGAAGTCGTTGCTCCAATTCATGAAATAGTAGCTCCAGCTCCTGCTGTATCAACCGGTTCACCTTCTTCAACAAATATTGACCAAGATGCACCATCACCAAGTCATTCTCAAACAACACCCGAAACTTAACCTCCCGTCATTCTTAACGATGTTGAAGAAGACAATCATGATATTAAAATTGCACATATGGGTAATAATCCGTACTTTGGTATCCCAATTCCTAAAATCCCTTCTCATCAATCTTCATCGTCGAATTCTATTCATACAATTGTGCATTATTCTACAGTTTGCACAACTACTACCACCCTAACTCTAACATGTTAACAAACGACCAAGATCATGCCCTTATGAAAAACGATTATAGAGAACTCCTAAGACCTGTTTCCAACACGACTACAACTTCAGTGTAACAAGCCTATTTGTTACTATGATGTATTTCTCACATCAGTTGAACCTAAGAACTACAAAGACACATTAACTCAAGCATGCTGGATGTGAGAGCAATGCAATGAGGATCGTAACAAATTTTGAAGTGCTAAAGTCGGGGAACTTTGTTCCTCACCTGATAAAGTATGTTCTTAAAAACTTTAAAAAGGGACTCCAAGGTGAAACATGATGAATTAGGAGGAATTATAAAGAACAAGGCTTGATTGGTTGCTCGTGGTTACCGTCAAGAAGAGGGAATTGATTTTGAGGAATATTTTGCTCTGATGGCTAAAATTGAAGCGATTAGAATATTCCTCGCATTTGACGCTCACAAGAATATGATCATCTACCAAATAGACGTTAAGACGACATTTCTGAATGGTATTCTGCATGAAGAAGTTTATGTCAGTCAGCCGGATGGGTTTGTGGATCAATACAATCCGAATCATGTACACAAGCTTAAAAAGGCTCTTTATGGGTTGAAACAAGCTTTGCGGTGGGTACATCTTATTGTCAACTTTATACTATATCAAATTTCCTCCAAGGTACCGTGGATCCCACACTATTTATTAGAAGACAAGGCAATAACATCCTCCTGGTACAAATCTATGTCGATGACATTATCTTTGCTTCTACCACACCTAAACTCTGTGACGAATTTTCAAAAATGAAGTTTGCTAAGTTTAAGATGTCGATGATGGGAAAAATTTCATTCTTTCTAGGATTATAAATTTTTTAGATCCAAAAGCAATATTTATAAACATAAAATATGCTCTTAAATCTTAAGAAGTTTGGTACGGTATCTAGTGACCCCGTGGATACTCATGGTGGAAAAGTCCAAACTTAAGATAAGATTCCACAAGGAAAGCCTGGACCCAACACACTACCAGTGGAATGTCGCACCCTTATTTATCTTTCTGCCATTAACCAGACCTAGAGACGTTTGATTATTCATGTATGCCTCCGTATCAAGCAAAGCCTACCAAAAAGCACCTTCATGCTATTAAAATAATCTTCAAATACCTAAGAGGAACCGTTAATAAGGGACTTTGGTATCCAAAGGATTCTTCTATTGCTCTAACAGCTTATGCAGGCGCTGATCACGTGGGTTTCCAAGATACTAGATGAAGTACTTCTGGCAGTATGCAGTTCTTAAGAGATAGACTTGTAAGCTAGTCATCAAAAAGGCAGAAAAGCGCTGCAATATCCAGTACAGAAGCTGAATACATCGCCCTATCTGGCTGTTGTGCTCAAATCTTATGGATGAGATAACAACTTACCGACTACGGCCTTGGATTCAACAAAATTCCAATGTACTATGATAATAAAAGCGATATCACCTTATGCTGCAACAATGTTTAACACTCCCGATCGAAACATATTGATATAAATTACCATTCCATCAAAAGCAAGTTGAACGGGATAGTAAGGCTATTACATTTGTCACACGGAGTACAACTAGTGTAGCGGACATCTTCACAAAGGCCCTGTGCAGAGAAAAGATTAATTTTCTAATCGATAAGCTGGGAATGCGAAGCTTTACGCTTGAGACCCTGAAACAGTTGGCAGATGAAGCTGAAGAATAGTGGTGGTACCTATTCTGATATCTTGTATCATATGTATATATCTTAAAAAAAAACCATAAAACCAAAAGATTTTTCATTTTTTTATTAAACTTTATAAATCGAAAATAGTAAATTAAAAAATTAGAAAATTATATAAAGAGGTTTCACTGGCATTCCTTTTGTAAACATAATATTTAACGTCCTAGAAATGTATTTCAATAAAGACATGTGGTCATAAATAAAGATCGTACAAAAGTTCAAATGTTTTTTAAAACATGTCAAATGGCTTACTATTACTTCTGATAGTAACACTCTTACACAGCTAAGACAACATGTCGCCAAAAAGACAGTTGTTTCCTAACAACGGGAATTTATTTCCACGTGCATGTCCTAATTATGACCATGTAAAGTCTTTGATTACTTTGCAACACAACACGTGCATCCTATGTTTCCATAACTTATCGTGTCAGAGCTTTATGGATAAAAATAAGAGAAATCTTATTTTTATTAATAGTAAATTGTCTTCACATGAATCCAGTGTTTTTCAGTAATCACAAAAAGATTTAAAAGAAATTCGACCACTCCAAACAATGACAACAGCTCTTTAAAATAGAAAAACGAGTCGTTATTTAAAGGGGGAAAAAGCGTCATCAAATACTCTTTAAAATCAGATCTTTCAAAATATGTCACGGAATATAACGGAAAAGTTTTTGATAATGACCGGAGAACAATTTCAAAGGTAGTTAATAGAGTTAAAAACTACTTGAGCTTTAGATGTCATTTGTTTCAAACTTTAGGGACGTATTTTAGATATGATACCTAGCATATAGGGCTTTAAAAAAAAAACGATATTCGATCAATTTTGCCAACCCCTCCATATTTAAAAGACATAGATAGTTTGAGAAAAAACAACAAGTTTTAATGCCTTGAAATAGATTCGCACGGGGATAGATCTAAGCTGTAGTTATACCTCAAACACATCTCAAGTATGTGTGCGGTATAAGGTTTTGCTGATTCCGATGTGTACAAAAAACGCCGCAAGGGGGAAAGATTAGATGTAATACTTTTTTTTTTGGATAGGAGTCCCTTACCTTCTTTGAAGTCACCTTCTTTAAATTTTAGGCCTTTCTTGTTTCATTTCGTGCACTAAGTTTCAATCAACAATGGGGGAAGAGATATTCTCGTCATTAGTCAATATTCAATCATTTGATTCCGCCACAGATGTAATTGTTGGGAGAATATTTATTTAAAATGTAGAGAAGACTCTTTCAAATATCAATTAATGTTTTACCCAATCAGTTAATCACTAAGCTTATTTTTTTTAAGGAGTAGAAATATTTGATAAAAGAGGTACACATAGGTTTGATAAGTATGAATGAAATCCTTAAGTTATCAGTATCTCAGAAGAATGATGACACATTTAGGACTTAGTTGAATTAGGTGTTATCATTTCGGCTACTTAGAGGGAATAATTGTAACATCCGGGACTTAATTGACTTTGGTGTTTCAATTTATATCATCATTATCATGTAAGGATAAATTTGAACATCCGGGACTTAATTGACTTTGGTGTTACGGTTTCGAATTAATTGTGTACTTTGGATATTTGGGCTTTTTATACATCAAACTACTTGAGTGGCTTGCAAGAAAGATTGACTCTACTTAAAGAAGGATTAACTGATTTAAGGAAGTTAAACAACTCATATGAAGAACTTGCCGGGAAGACTACGCTCTAAAAAGAACCATAGAATCTATCATATTATGATCTCATACAATTCAGGCCAAACCCGTACATTATAATCTGTGAATATAAAATTGTAGTGTTGAAATATGTATAATAAGGAGGTGCTCGATATAAAATTTTTAAGAATTTTTTTAGTAACTTCAAAAAAATTCAAATTATTATTACTCAGCACTATCTTATATACCCACAAAAAATGAGGGGAGCACTAAAAAGTTCCTCATATTATTGTGTAACATTTTCCCAAGCATTTATTCCATTCATAACCTAAAATATTCAAGGGATAACATTTTTGATAAGGGAGATAAAAATGGTGATTAAACTGAACTTAACTTGTATTAAAATGTGATCATATAAAATGGACTCAATGCACTCTCCACTTAACATGTACTACGATTACAGTGCACATGTTAAGGGGGGGGGGGTTAGTGATGATGAAAAACTCTTAAAGTGTAAATCTTTTGATATTTATATCAAACACTTTGATTGAACTTTTCACTGATTTTGGTTTTTATGTGATGGAATATCCCGAAAAGATCAACATGTATTTAAATTTATGATTATAAGAGTTAGACATAAGTATTAAATCCCCATGATCCAACCATGAACCGGGGGATCTACCTCATTGATATCCACAAGTTAGCTGTAGAAGTCCTTAGTAATACAAAAGGAAAAAGTGAGATCAAAAAAGTGCCACAGAGATGGAGCAATCACTAGAATAAACCCAACAAGTTTTAGTTTATGAAGTCTCATTAAAGCATTTGAAGGGTTGAAGAATGATAAAGCAATGTAAGGGGAGATTTAAGGGTGAAAAGAAAAGAAGCTCCAACTAACGCATAGGCAGAAGTCCGAGTCAATACATAATCTGTCAGAAACACTAAGTTGTTTTCTGACATTGAAGACAGTCATGGACTCAGTGACGCTATGCACAACCCTATCTAGCCACTCAAGGTCTCTCAACAGACTCTTGTTTCATTTCTCACGGAGATTACACGCATTTCTATCAACTTTCTCACTCCGAGTTAGTTGATATTGAAAAGGTGGCAGTCTGCTCCAGCCTCTGTTCACTAAAATAGAAGTGCACTATTAAGTCTAGAGCCAAAATAGATCATCCATAAATCTCATAGGACACTTGTTAAAATTATGCTTGCTATCTCACACAATGTGAATAACAAGAAATATATAAAGAGTCCTATGTATTATCCTTGTGATTTTGCCAGAACATCCGAGTGATATAATTCATAGTGAAGATGGAAATCCTGCTTGAGCCAACATCAAACAAGCTCATGGTAGGTAACTTGTGCGATTCTATACGAATCAAACTTGTGACAACTGGAAAGAAACGATGGTGCGATTCTTCAAGAATCAAACTTGTTCCAGGTTATGAATTGACGATTGATGATGAATTTTTGAAATGATTAAGACTCTCGATGTGTCATAAAATTACTTTAGCAAGTGACACGTCGATTGATTTTCAAATCGATTTTTCTATCTCAATCGGTAAGACAGTAACTCACTGGTTCACTCTTACCATGTTGTCTGCTTTGAGACATTCCAGTAATGAGAACATGCTGAGTTTGATGAATTTAATGCAAATGTGTTATAAAGATTCTATACTTTAGCTGGAAATCCTGTCAAGGAGATTCTTCTTAAATTGAATCTACCTGATCACAGGTCGATCCTCACAGATTCGAAGGTTATTCCAACCAAACACGAGCGAATGACAAAGTCATGTTCGTCCCCCCTACTTTATTGCTAACTGTTTTATTTCAGGAACAAATAAAGATGGAAATAGAGGTACCTGGATCCAGCTGACCCACAAGATTCATAGCCACATGCTCATACCCGACCTACAAATGTAAAGACATCATGAAAGCTCAAGTACAATGTTTAAGACTTTTCAGCTACTCGATACGTACGTCCTTCATCGAAGCGACATGGTCAAGTTAAAGAACTTTGAGAAAGTTGGATATTACAACTTGTTAAGTTAAATCAAAATCAAGAAAAGTATGATGCATGTCGGGTCCCAAAGTCACAAAATTTCACAAGATGGCAAAAGAGTACAAATGGCCAAAAAGATATTATGCTTGGTTATATCTCATAATGCTACAAGATCATATACTCACATACAAGTTAAAGTCAAAAGGAATGTCTCCAGCGCTAAAAGACAAGATCACTACAACATATTCACAAGATGAAGGTAATGAAATAAATTCAATTCTGCGAGCACAATACTGAAGAGACTCAGCATATATGCAAGTTTTAAGTTTTTTAAAATGGATGACCTCCCTTAGGGGAGATTGTTAGGAACATAAAAAGAATCGGACACTTTTCCATGGATATAGCGAAGATACCTCGTTTAGAGCTATTTTAGAACCATTATAGAGCGAAGTTTAGGAAAAGCCCATGGAAAGTGATAAGTGTAAAATACACATATCCGTTAATACCAAAATAACCCAATTAAACACAAAATAGACCAAAAATGGAAAAATTATGCTTGTATTTGTGTTTTGTGTATGCAGGTATGGATAAGTTAAAAATCACAAGAAAACAGTCAAGAACAAGCAAACACGACACGAAAGAATCAAAGAGTTGCAAAAAAGAAGCCAAAGAATCAGGCTTAAGCCAAGAAAAGTCAAGGCCCTCAGTCAAATCCATCAACAATGTCAAACAGCAGTCAACAAATAAAAACAAAACCACAATTATTCCATTAAAAACCCCTTATCTCTCACAAAAGAGTGCAAATAGCCCTCAAACTATAAAGGCCTTACCGATCGCTAAAGCCCAAAAAACCCTAGCCCACATTATCTTTCTATAAAACAACAAGCTAACTTGCAATTTTGAAATAAATTATCACTAGAAAAAGGAAAGAGAACACAAGGCCATATTTTCAAATTCCACCAAAGTCCAACAGTTTTAACTGTCGAAAAAAAGGCGCGAAGGGTTTTTACTATTCACCCACAGTCCCCATCTTTACCCCATAACCAAAACAAAGGGCTTTTGAAAATTAAAGGGTGCGATTGACATAGTTCAAAGTGTCAATGAATACAGATGGCAGGGTCATTAAGGTCAAATCAAGGATTACTTAAGCCCTCTCTCAAGGTCTTGTCACGTCAGCAATGGTAAAGCACACAAGAGATGTGGGATTTGCACTAGACCCTCTCACAAAACTAGCACAGCATGTCATATCAAAGAATGACATGCTGGCAATCCTCAAGTGTCCACAAATGAGATCCAACGGCTCAAGAAAGAAATCAACAATGAAAGAAAGATCAAGGGTGGATGATTGATGAAGGCAAGGGGCTAGAAGGTTCTTTGTTCAGCTATAAATAGGCCTCACCTCTCACACACACACCATCTAGTTTTTTTAGTCGTTTTTAAGTCTAGCTTAATTTAGTATCTTTCTTAAATGTAATTTACCTTAAATGATTTGTAATTTCCTTTTTTAAGTAATGTAATCAGTTTCTTTAATTAATGAAATTCAGTTTTAGTATTTGAATCTCACATTTTTAAGCTCTCATCTAAAGTCATAAGCTCTCTCAAATAGCAAATCTGTCAATTAGCTTTAATAAGCTCTAATAAGTCTATAAGCTTATTTTGGAGCTTAATTAAATCCTAATCCTATCTAAATCTTAAAATTAGCTCTTAATCTGATTACCTTTGGAATTGGACTTATAAGCTTATGGAAGGAGAACCAAACATGGAAGGGTTCTCAAGGACTTTACTCCTAGCTTATTCATAAGCTAGATAGAGCTGTAGCGCCAATATTGGCCTTTTGTTAGCTAAAGTTCAAGTAAGGTCTATCTTAAGATTTCATTGCACTTTCATCATTTAGCTTAATTAGTCTTAATTTAGTTTCTTCTTAATTGCTTATTAGCTTATTGAATCTGCTTATTTGTGCTTTTAGTCAACTTATTGTGTTAGATAGTTATTAGTTTTCATCTGTTTTAAGATTCATAGCCATTAGATCTATAGTTTAAATTTCTGTCATTAAAATCTATAAAAACCAAAAATATTTAGCATTAATAGTAGATCTTGGATTATTGTGCTAGCTTTAAGTTTATACACTCCTAGATAGTGTATTAAGTGCAGAGGTAACCACATAGGTTACCTGCATTTAAGCTTTTGTTCCCTTGCCAAGTGCATCAGTACTAACAGCAGTTAGTACTGCTGTCACTTTTAGGTTTAATTGTAGCTAGTATTTTAGGATTTAGGTTCTAAACTTCAAGTTAATTATAGAGTAGACATAGCTTAAGTTAGATTAAGACTTAGTTTTCAATTCCAAGCTTATCTTCCTAAGTACATTTAATCCTAAAAGTCATATAAAAGCCAAAAAGCCAAAAATAAGTAGTTTAGGTAATTTTCTTAGTAGGGCTTAATTTAGTTACTTGTTTTAACGACTGAATAGTAGGGCTTAATTAGGTTTCATCGGTTAGCTTATCCTCAAATGTTTAACTTCTGAATTTGCTTATTAAGCAATTGAGTTTTTCTTTAATTTAAGTTTTTTTTAAGTTTGTTCTTGAGTTAGCTAATTTAATCTGCAATTTCAGTTAACTTTTAATATTTTTTAGTTAAGTAGCCCATTAAATATAGCTTGTAGACATCACAAGGAATCTAGAACATCTTTTGGTTTTCAAATTGAGCTTATATTTAAGCTTGTGCAAGCTTTTAAGTGTCAACAAACTTTTTAAGCTCAAACCCTTTCTTACTGATTCAGCAGCTTTAATAAGCTCATTTTAAGCTCAATTTTGGATTTTAGCTTATGTTGTCTTCATAAAAAGTGCTTAAAAATAGGTTTTCTTTAAGTCCTAATATTCAGTTTTTGCAAAAAGTAAAAATAAAAAAAAAGTGCCAAAAGATGGGGGTTTGCCAGACTTGAACCCACGACCTCCCTCTTATAAACCCAACGCCTTAACACTTTTCTACATTAGCTCATCCGTTACCTTTTCATTCCATTAATCTTTTATACTCATTTTGGCCTTATAAGCCAAATAAGCTGTCAAGCTTATTTCGTGGCTTATTTTATAAGCTACGACTTCGGGCTTATTTTTCCTAGGATTCATATAGCATAAGCTATTTTCTGTCTTTTTTCTAGAATTTTTACTATTAGTTTAGTATTTTTAATCTTTTATTTTCTTTAAAAACTTTAAAAAATCATAAAAAATAGAAAATTAATCAGAAAAATAAAAATCTTTTTTATAAAATTTTCTTTTATCATAAAGTTTGTAGGAAAATTAGTTTCACTTTCGTAGGGTCTATTTTGCAAAAATTCACTTTTTAAAGAACGGGTTTCGTTCCCGTTCTCGGTTTTCAATTTTTATCTCTCGTTTTAACTCCGTTTTCGTTCTAGTTTTTTTTAAACTTCGTTTTTAGTCAATTAGAATACATTTTAAAAGAAAAATAAAAATTAGGTTTAATTTTGTAGAATTTAGGTTTTTGGCCTTAGTTTTAGTGTCCCGTTTCGCGTTTTTAGTTAAATTTTGATTTCCAACTATTTGTCTCTATGCTTAATTTTTAGTTTTTGTTGATTTTAAGTATTTTTAGTATTTAATCAAATCAAATTTTGCCTCTTATTCAAATCACAATCCGAGCTAAAAAGTGGTTTCAATTGCACAAGTCGTTGGGGAAACGACCCGGGTGATCATACTTCCCGGTTAAATATACGTATTATATATTATATATATATATATCTTTTAGAGTGAATTTTCTTTAGGGAATTTTCTTAATTGCTCTTTTGGAATTATAATATATTATATATTTTTGCGTGTATAAAATTCAACATCAGTTTTTGGCGCCGTTGCCGGGGACTTGTGTTAAAGATTCCGTCATTTACGTTTGTTGATTTGGTTTGAAGATCCTTTCGTCCTCGAAAGTTTCATTTTTGTTAAATATTTCAAAAATCCAAAAAAAAATTTCACTAATCCGTTGGGGAAACGACCCGGGTGATCATTACGTACCCCGGTATTTAATATACGTATTTTATATTATATTATATATATTTTTAAGAGTGAATTTTATCAAGGGTAACTATTGGAATTTTTCTTAATTACTCTTTTTAAAGTATTATATTCTATAGAAATATATATATAAAATATATAAAAATATAATAGTATATATATATAAATATATAAATATATATTTTTACGTGTATAAAACTAACCCACACCAAGGTAGTTTGGCTGCCGTTAGCCGGGAGGGGATAGTGTGTAAGATTCACCGTTTTGTGTTTGTTGATTTGGTTTTAAGAATCCATTTGCACTCTCGAAGTTTTCTTTTGTTTTGTTTTATAATTCAAAAATCCAAAAATATATATATATATATATAAAAAGTAAAAAATATTTTCCTTTTCTTTTTAGTATAAGTAAAAAAGAAAAAAATAAAAATAAATATATAAAAATCAAAAATATAAAAAAAGAATCTTCCTTTTTAATTAAAGAAATAAAAATCACCAATTGGTAAAAATACCAAAATATAACATTCTCAACGGAGGTGTTATCATTTCAATTTCCGGTGAACTTGTTGGTTCCCAAATCGAACTAAAGATTTAACACTTGCCATTTGTGTCTCTACGAAATACGGCTCACCTTGAAAAACAATTTTCAAGAGCTACCGTTGAAGGTATTTTTGGATTTATTTAGGTTAATCTTCTAACGGTGTAACCGTTAAAATTCATTGTAAAAAAAAAAATTGAGTTTAAAGTATATGCTTATTTTGATTTTTAGTTTTGTTTCTTTTTTATGCGTACTGGTCTATTCGCAAGTCTCGAAGCGTGCGACAACAACCAAAATCATCCGAATGAACCAATTGTTATGAACAAAAGCGTTGTTTTTTTTTTTGAATCCAGATGGCCGATAAAAAAAAAAACCATACGTACGAGGTAGGCCCAAATGTTACAACACCCATCGAAGGTTACGAAGATGCTATAATTGTTCCACCAATCAATTCTAACAATTATCGAGCATCAAGTCAACCTTTAATCAATCTTGTGCAAAGTAATACGTAGTATACAGGAAGACAAGACCCCACAATCACCTTATTCGATTTTTTAACAAGGTCACTTCAACGTGTTAGGCATCCAGAGTTCCGAATACTTTGATAAAGCTTTTGCTTTTCCCTTTTTCTCTAGACGGTGAAGCCCGATGATTTGGTTTAGACAAGGAACCACCTAATCAATCTCAACAAGGACGACCTTGTTTCGAAAAATTAAACGTCTCTTTTGAGTCATTTTCTATGATTATGATTGTTGATTCATGAAGTAATACCCCAATTTAGCTTCCGCTGCTATATGTCAAATAAGGGGGTGTTACAACTATTTTTCCTATTGTTGCTAAGATAGAATTTGTTAGACCTAAACAACAAGAAAAACCAGTTAGGAAACCAGTTAAGTATGCTGAAATGTATATGTCACAAAGTCCTAGGGGAAATCAAAGAAACTGGAATAATCAGAAGTCCTAACAGCTAGGAAGTGACTTTGTGATTTTCAATAAAGCTTGTTTTGTATGTAGAAGTTTTGACCATGTGCAGGCTGACTGCAATTACCATCAAAGAGAAAGGGTGGTTGATTTGTAGTTTCACACTCGTAAAATATATAATAAAATACTACTCAGGTAAATTCCAACTATTCACCTTTAACTAAGGTAAAAAGTTTAAAACTTACAAAAATAATATATAAAATATATAATATACGTATGTTTAACCGGGTAAGTATGATCACCCGGGTCGTTTCCCCAATGACTAGTGAAATTGAAACCACGTTTTACGTTCGGATCCTGATTTGAATGGAACAAAGATATTTTGGATAAGCTATTACTATGAAATTAAGAAGCAACAAATAATGACAATTAAGCAAGTAAACTAATTTTAAATCCCTAAAAATGTAAACTAAAATTTTGCTAAATAAAGAAAAATTGCCGAAAACTATTAAAAATAAAAGCCCTAATTTTTATCTTTTTATAAAAGTTTAATTAAACTAATTAAAACTTAACCCTAATTATTAATTAAAACTTAATAAACTAATTAAAAACTTAACTAATGGACTAATGATGCAAAAAGGAAAAGGACTAACGGGGAAAAACACTTACTGACGGGGGAACTAACTGGCAAACAACTAAGATCGAAAAGTTACACTATCTACCCTGAGATTCTACCCCGATAACAAGCTAAGTCCCGAATTAAGGTGAAATTTGAAAAGTGCTTATTATGAAAAACTCAAAGAAGCAAAGTTTTAGAGGAAACTAGTGGGAACAAAATTAATAAAAGCTTCTAGGACTGAAAATCTCAAATAAGCTCAGAAAGAGCTTATTTCTAAGCTGATTACAGAAAGTGAGGTTTTGAGCTTACTTCTACTTAAACAGCCATAAAATGCTCAAATTAAGCTTAAATCTAAAAAGGAAAAGTGATTTAAAAAACTTATGATGTGCTTAATCTAAAAGTGCAAAGAAAACTAAGCTAGAAGTACTCTTAAACTACTGAATTTAAGCTTGAAACAGACAAACTCAGGAAATAAGCAAGGAAACTCAAACTTAAAGCAAGATAAAAAACTTTATAAAGCTAAATTAGACTCTAAAACTTTAAGGACTTATAAAACTACTTATAATCTATCTAATTAAGCTAGAAAATCTAGATCCATAAGCTAAATTAACAAATTTAAATCCTAAAGATTCTAAGTACTGTTTTTGGATTTTTCAGGTTTTTTATGACTTTTGACAGCTAAATTAAACTAAGAAAATAAGCTAGAAACTGTAGATAAAGACTTAAAATGTATTAAGCTCTATTAAAACTTAAATCCTACTGAATTTGATAAGCTAAATCCTAAAATTACTAATCTAAATTAAGCTAAGAACACAGCAGTACTAACTGAGGTTAGTACTGGTAGTGTAAAAGTTCAGCAGTACTTTCAAGTGAAAGTACTGCTGGTGCAATTTTGACTTTTGAAAACTAAATAAGCAATGAAATAAGCTAGAAAATGAAAACTAAATCTAAATAAGCTAAAACTAAACTTAATTCTACTGAAATTAAAGCTAACAGTATTAACTTGTGAAAGCAGTACTAACTTGGAAGTTAGTACTGGTAGTGTAAAGGTTCAGCAGTACTTTCTGAGGTTAGTACTGCTAGTGTAAAATCAAGAGTGCACTAAACCAAACACTACTTAACCATTTTGACAGGATTGAGAAAAAACTTTTTAAGAGAAATCTAATGAACAAGCACTAAATACCAGATAAAAACTAGCTTAAAACAAACTTAACAATCATGATTAAACAACTGAATAAGCTTTAATCTAAGATCTAAACTATTTAAACTAATATTTTTGGATTTTATGAGTTTTTATGACAGAAATTGATAACTAAAGATCTATAAGACTATACTACTTAAGCAAAAACAGATGAAGACAAACAACTAATAAGTACTAGAAGAGACATTTAAACACTAATAAGCAAGAGAATAAGCAAATAAGCAATATTAAACTAAAACTAAGCAATTTAAACTGAATTTAGAAGAGAATGAAAAAGAGAAACTTACTTGATCCTTTAGCTAAACAAAAGGAACCAATAAAGGCAGCTACAAGCTCTCTAGCTTATGAATAAGCTAGAGTATAAGTCCTTGGGATCTCTTCCAAGGTAAGATCCCCTTCCAAAAAGCTCAATACAATAAGATCCATAATAGATTTAGCTGATTTGAGGTTTAGATAAGATTAATATCGAATTCAAACAGCTCTATTTCAGCTTATAGACTGAAAGAGCTTAATATGAGCTTATTGAGATAATTTTGGCTTATTAAGAGAGCTTATGACTTAAGAAGAAAGCTTATAAAATGAGATTTAAAACACTAAAAACTGAATTTCATTAATTAAAGAAGCTGATTACAATACTTGAAAGAAGAAAATTACATAAAATAGAAATACGAATTTAAGCTAAATTACTAAAAACTTGATAAAAAGGAAAAACTAGATATAAAAGAAAAAATTTCCCCTTTTGTCTGTAGTGAGAGGATGAGGCCTATTTAATAATGGCCCAGCTGAAGCTTCTAGGTCTCTAGCCCTGCTCATCCATATCTTCAATCTTGCCATTCATTTCTTCAAATCTTTGATTATAATGTGGGACGTTGGATCATTTTGTGGACACCTGAGGATTGCCAGCGTGGCATTCTTTGATGTGACGTTTGTGTTAGTTTTGTGAGTGAGTTTAGCACAAAACCCACATAAATTTGTGCTTTCACCATGGCTAACGTGGCATTGAGCTTGAGCTAGAAAGTTTATCCCTTTGATTAGACTAATTTGACCCTTCATTTGTGCTTGCGCTTCCTTGAATTGACCAACGCACCCTTTAATTTACAAAAGCCCTTTGTTTTTGACTGGATGGTGAAATGGGGGAGACGGGTGAATAGTAAATGGGATTCCCGCCTATTTTTGGACAGTTAAAACTGTTGAAGTTTGGAAGGCTTACACATTTGGTCCTTCTCTTTCTTTTCCCTTTTTCAAGTTATAAATAACTTTCGGGAAATGCAAGATTGGTCCTTGTGGTTGTTATAAAAGGATTTTAGCTAAGGCTTGGGCTGAGGCTTGGCTTCTTTTGGCTTCGGCTTTGTACTCTTCTGATTCTCGTGTCCGTGTTTGCTCGCTTTTGACTGTTTTCTTGTGATTTTTGACTTATCCGAACCTGCACACATAAAACACAAATACAAGCATATTTTTGCCATTTTTGGTCTGTTTTGGGTTTATTTGGGTTATTTTAGGTATAAATGGATATGTGTATTTTACACATATCAAGTTCAAAAATGCTCTAAACAGGGAAGGAAGCAAAGTCCAAAGGAATATAGAAGGTGGAAGGCCTTCGGAGCAGAGAGCAGAAGATAATGGTTCGCAGGAGATGAACCTCCCTCCACTCTTGACCGCTCATTTAGGAAGAATGGAGAATGGTCAGCCTCTACCATCATCCTTGACCTTCGTATAGGGAGGCCGTCAGCCTATGACTAACATAGGAGGGAATCCCCCTCCTAACGGTACACATCTCTCGTGTAACGCTTAACCTTTTATACCTAATAATTTACAGCCACCCAATGGACCTATGCCCATTTATGTTAACCTTCACTCTTAACCAAACATGAGGACAACCTACGGACAACCCATAAGCCATCCCTCACAGGCTCAGGGGGTAGTTCCTCCTTTCGAGGACCCCCACCTATTACTCATACGATGATATGCTCCGCAGGCCCCTAAGGGAAGCAACATCCCTGCACCTCATGGACTCATACCTCCCTCAAGTGTCTTCCCTAATAACTACCCTTTCAATGCACAACCTATGTACCCCTCACTGAATGCACCGATCTACCCAAACCATGCCCCTAGTGGCCTTTTCGCAGACTACACTGGCTGTGTGACCCCATTTGTTCACGGGATTAAGGACTACCCTTTTCTGGATGGATTAAAAATACCTTCGCATGTTGGATCCTATGACGATAAGGAAGACCCCGATAATTTCTTACACCTCTTCGAAGGTGCCATTCGTATGCAAAAATGGGCAATGCCCGTGGCCTGTCACATGTTCACCTATACACTTAAAGATTCCGCCCAAATATGGTGGAATGGTCAAAAGGCAGGTAGCATTCTCAACTACGAAGATTTGAAGGCAAAGTTTTGATCACATTTTAGCAAACAGAAGAAGTTTACGATGACACATCTCGCGATGCATAACATTAAACAGAGGGAAGGTGAAAGCACTAGATCTTTCGTTACTAGGTATACAGATGACACTATGCAGATTATGGGTCTACATGAAGAGCAACGTATTTCCAGATTCGTTCATGGGTTGCGAACAAGAAGCCTAGTAGAGTTCCTCTCCATAGACCTCCCAACTAGTTACAAGGGTCTGATGGAGAAGACTTACACTTAGATTGAAGCCAGAGAAGTGGCAACCAACAGCACCCTGAATGACCGCCAGGACAACTCTAAAAGATTCAAGAGAAATCCATCCTAGGACAACAAACAAGGAAGGAAGAACAGAGAAAGATTCTCTCCGTACCAAGGATCCAGCCATGAACTGCTCTCCAACCTGTCCAAAAGCCCTAGAGAGATCCTAGCGACCGAGAAGGTAGCGAGAACCTTCGAACAACCTCCACGTCTACGAGAAAGTAAACGGTCATGCGACATGTCAAAATACTGTCACTTTCACGAAGACCATAGGTATGACATGAATCAGTGTTGGGAGCTAAGACATCAAATCAAAGAAGCTGTCAAATTAGGACAGCTAGCATATATAGTGAAAGAGGTAAAGAAGGGGAAGGCAAAAGTCTTTGACACTCAATTATGAGAAGGGAGGATAGTAGATAGAGGTACAACACCAACCAAAGCTATGGTTCTCATGATAAGCAGACGAAATAGTACCCTAAAGAGAAAGTCAACATAAGAGTCTACTCGTGGACTTAGCAAGATCATGTTTCCCCCTGTTTTAGGAAATGAAAACTCCTCCGATCCAGTTGTCATAAAGGCTAGGATCATCGGATACAAGTAAACCGAGTATACATGGATAGAGGAAGCTCATGCAAAGTCATATACGAGCAATATTTCCTGAAGTTGAAACCTTCCATTAGATCACTAAGGGTAGACACAAGGGTTCAACTCATCGGTTTTTCAGGAGAACACTCTTGACCTCTCGGAGAAATCCCTCTGGAAATTACAATAAGGGAAGGTCCTTTAAAAAAACAGAATTTCTTAATTTTGTGATAGTGAGATCCAACTCTCCAAATAACCTGATACTCGAAAGAATAGCCATGTAAAATATGGGCATATTTGTGTCTACAATACACAAAGCCATAAAGTTCTACACCCCCAAGGGAGTTGCCACCGTACTATCGACATACGAGCCTGACAAAACAGGAGAAGGACAAAAAAAGCTCAAAGAGACCTTGCAGGAAGCTATGAAAGATGTCATTAGCTGCATGAATGTCGTAGAAGAGGTGTTTATCAACGACAAATATCCGGACCAAATAGTCGTCATTGGGAGACAATTACCCACTAGCTTTAAGAAGAGGCTACGAGATCTCTTAAAGGAAAACATCGATATCTTCGCATGGACCTACTCTGATATGACGGAAATCCCAAGAACCATTATGGTAGGAGGAAGACCCTTCATAACAGAACATAGGTTGAATGAGTTAAAGCACATAGAGCTAAGAAAACAAAAGAAGAGGGGACTGGCACCAGAAAGGAGCAAAGCACTCCACAAAGAAGTAGAAGACTTAACGAAGGCGAAC
>BQNB010083856.1:0-18492 GCA_026074375.1 Tanacetum coccineum | reverse complement strand
GTTGGCTCAAGTCTAATTGTAGGCTTAAGTCTCATAATCTCATTATGTTTAGGGTTGTGATTGCTTGTTTAGAAAGTTATGTCTTCATTATAAATATATATGCAATCTTTTGTTATGTAATCACATAAAACATAACACGATTATAAATTGTGAATCAATAAGACATAACACCTCATGGGTTTCTATCATTCAACATGGTATCAGAGCAGGTCTGATAAAAAACATACAAAAACAGAAGAAAAAAAACTTATGAAAACATTAACAAACGTACAAAAACATATATAAATGTACACAAATGGAAAAGAAACTTTTGAAAACGTATTCAAACGCACATAAACAGAAAAAACGTGCGAAAACGTACAAAAACGAATAAAAACGTATAAAAACGGATGAAAACGTACAAAAACGTATGAAGACGTACAAAAACGTATGAATACGTTCAAAAACGGATGAAAACAAATAAAAACATACGAAAACGTATAAAACGGATAAAAAGTACAATAACGTATAAAATGTACAACGGATGAAAACGTACAAAACGTATAAACCACAAAATTTAAAGGTAATTACACACGGATGTTTGTCAAAAGGATTGACGCTGCAAATAATCATTTCGATTAGTACATAGAGCATATTTAGCTTTTACCATAAGGAAAATGAGCAGGGAAATGGATCGAGATTGTTTTAAGAGCACTAGGTACGGTTGAGCAATGACTTGAAGTCATAGCCCAAAAAGTATTGTCACGTCAGCAAAAGTGTTATGACACCAGAAATGATATGGCACCACATTTATGTGGCTCCCTCGTTGGCTTGAAGCCATAGCTCAAAATGTGGTGCCGTAAGAGAAAATTTATTTTTTCATTTATATAAAATAAGAAATACACAATTAAACTTAAATAAATTTCATTAAAATTTAAAACACATTACAATAAATAAATAAAACATTAGATAAAAATAAAAAAACATAGTACATAAAAAAAATAGAATTTAGTGTTTAGGTTCCACAAATGCTCCACGACGTCGTGTCGAAGCTCGTTGTGCATTTTACAATCTCGAAGTTCTTTAGTTCTCCTAACATGTAAATCGCATCGTTCGATCAAAGTTCGTTGAATGTTCGGCTGTGGATTAACGAACATATCTTTAAAATTCGACAATTCGAATTTTTCCGATTGCAAAACCATGTTATGTAATATTATACAACAATACATGATTCTTTTCAACGCGTTTATTTGTAAAGTGCGTGCGGGTTGTCGAATAATTCCCCAATGACTTTGTAGGACTCCGAAAGCTCATTCAATATCTTTTCTTGCACTTTTTTGAACTCTTTTAAACTTCAAGGTTTTTTCATCCCTTGCAATAGAATATGTTTTGACAAACGTAGACCATGTTGGATAAATACCGTCGGCTAAATAGTAACCTTTCTTGTGTGTTCTTCCGTTCACTACAAATGGAGCTTATGGTGCCGTATCGGCAAGAACATCATCAAATAACGGGGAACCTGTTAATACAAATAATGTCTAAAAGCGTTATTTATATTTTTCGACCTCTCAATATTTTGATAATAACAAAATGTGAAAATGTTTACGATAAAACTAAACGTTTATAAATTACTAATCATAAAATTCTATTTCTAAGATTAATCACTTAAGGTATGGATAAACAAATCATTAAACATGATTAGTGATCAAGAAAATATTTTCCTTAAACCTTACATTTCTACAAATGTGTTTTTATAAAAATATAAAAACAAAATATTTATTCATTAAAAAAAATGTTTTATTAAAAACATAAAATTTGAAATTCAAAATTTTCTCCCAAAATAGAAGGTTCTATAACAGATACAACTACTTGTCAAATACATCGGGTATTGTGACGTATGCCAGTTGGCGTATGACGGATGTGCACTTTAAAATATGAACAATACTTGCACGACCGGTAGCATCGTAACTTTGTTAAAAAAAGGAAAGTACCCGGGAAGAGGCTCAGCATCATAATTTGTAATATCATTGACTTTTTTAGCAAAAAGTATAGAACTCATACCATAGCTTCGCCTAAAGTTCTCTTCCGTTAATTTAGGACGAGTCTCATTGTCTCTAAAATAGTCGTCGATTAGACGTTGTTTCGCCTCCTCTCGTTCACGTGGTATGTATGTTCGCGTCCTCTTGGTTGCCGATCCCGATCTCGAACCCCCGGCTTCTTGATTACTCATAGCAAAAAAATGTAATAAACCTCATAACCCCACATATATCGCTCCTCATCGTCTTGAAAATAAATATCGTAATTATCAACAGTGTTGTTGGGATCCATAGTGATTTTTTTAATGAAAAATAAATATTGTTGAAGAAGAAATGATATTGGAAGTGTGTATAAAGTTTGGTAAAATAAGAAGGAATTTATAGGATTTTTAAAGGAAAAATTTTTAGAAAAAGTGGGGAATAAATGCCAAAAACCAGCTAGTTTTTTTTAATATACCCGTTATTCAACGTCTATATATTTTTAAAAAATAATTGAAAAAAATGGTATGGCGTTGGCTAGTCACCACGGGGCGAGGGTCGACGGCGCCAGCCACGGTACCGTCGGCGCCAGCTTTTCTTCGGCTGGTACGATGTCGCCACAACAGCAGCCCACCGTACCGCTCCCTCTAAAAGTAATAGATGAAAAAATATTTTGTAGTTTTGTGTATAAAAGTGAAAAATAGTTATTTTGTATTTTGTAAAAAAATTTGTTGGAAAACACTAATTTAAATGTGATCTATGTTTTTTTTTCACAAAATATTTTGTGGAATATAAGAGTGTTTCCTCCCAAATAATCGCCACCTAAATTTTAAGCCCAACAAATTAGGGGTGTTCACAATTCGGATAAAACCTGCAGGAACTAAAAACTGAACTGAAAAATCAAACCAAATTTGTAACCGAATTGAATTTGTCAAACCGGATCGAACCGGAAAAAATATGCAGTTTTACGGTTTGAATATGTTTTTGGCAATCTAAACTGAAAACCAAATTCATATAAATAGATATATTTTTATATATTTATATATCTTACATTGTATATAACAGGATACATAAATGCCACCTCATGCCACTATAATGCCACATAATCACCCAAAGAATTCCACCTCACCAACAATTTAATCCACGTCACCATCTTTTAAAGCCGCCTAAGCATTTTTTTAATCCACATAGACAACCAAGAAAGCCACCTAAGCATTATTGGCAGCCAAGAAATGCCATCTAAGCATTTGATTAATCCACATACGCATTTATGTTTGGGCGAATTAATATACCAAAAAATTTGTTGCTTGTGGAATTCGAACTAGGGTCTTGGCACCCACAATTTTATGCATTAACCATTAGACCACAATGTGAGTTGTGTTAAGTTTCTAAAAAAATGCTATGAGTAATTCCATTCTAAAATTAATGTGCTTGTAATTTCTTTCTAAATATTTCATGTTTTACATTCTTCAAAAATAAAACATTAAACCATTAAATTTTAAACCGAAAATATTGAACTTACATACGAGAGAATTAAATTTTGCCATTGATATGATTAGTTAATATCCGGATTTTAAGTATGCTTAAAGGGAAATAATGCAATCACATTAAATTTGATTAGGTAATCCTTACAAAAACAGTTTGACCTTTCAATAATTTTTCAAACTTTCATTAATTGTAGCAAAAAA
Organism: Tanacetum coccineum; assembly: GCA_026074375.1. Classification (NCBI taxonomy): domain Eukaryota; kingdom Viridiplantae; phylum Streptophyta; class Magnoliopsida; order Asterales; family Asteraceae; genus Tanacetum; species Tanacetum coccineum. The sequence continues at coordinate 14,810 of BQNB010083856.1, read as the reverse complement.
CTGAATAATCCGGTGTCAATCCATTAAAAAATCTCATCTAAATTTGAAAAACTACTTCAATATTAAGCTACGTGACCTACTCTTGAACTATAAATAGGTGGTGTTTTGAGAGGCCAACTCACATCTCAAAAACACACTCGATAATAACACACATACAGTACAATATGAAAGGAAAGTTTGGATACCAGAAAGAACGCAAGTCACAACAAAAGGAAAACAGGCGAACAAATGAAAGAAAGTCACAGCAAAAGGAAAACAAGTCGCTACCAAATGAAAGCAAGTCAAGTTCAAAGAAAAAGACTTTGAAGCATTCACCAGGTTTGTTTCAATATATTATTGTCTATTTATTTGTTTGTATACATAGTGTTTTGTATCATGATTTTAACTGACCTTGCTTTTGTTTGCAGCAATGCAAACCGGTAACAAAATTACTTCCATCAAAGATGTCAGCCCTATGGTGTCTAACATGTCTATCAAAGGGAGAGTCATCTCAATCTAGCATGGACATAAACTGAATCAAGCACATGATCCATACAGCTTGGAATGTGTCTTGCAGGATGAGCATGTAATTTGAAAAAAATATTTTACACCTTAATCTATGTTGTTATTTAAAGAGAAAAGTGCAAATATGCTCCCTGTGGTTTGCAAAATCACATTCATAACAACAAATGTAAGTAACAATAATGTATTGACAAATTTAAGTTTATATTTTGTGTATCCAGGGTGATCGATCGAATCCAGGTCTATGTCAAAAAAGACTGGATGTTTCAATTTGAGCATCTTTTACAAGATGGCATATGCTATCTGATTTCGAACTTTGGAGTAACGGAGAATGGTGGAAGATTGCCAATACTGCCACATGATTGGAAATTATCGTTTTACAAGAATACAAATGTGACAAGAATTGACCAGTTTGATGACAATTTCATTAGCTTTAAATCTGAACTATTCACACGAATCCTGGACACCAATGAAGAATATGAAGAGAATAATTCTGTTTGTATGTATTTAGTATAACGCATTTAAAAATTTAAACTTTCAATATTTCAATAATTCATTTCTCTATATTTTGTATTAATGCGACTTATTTGTTTTGGCAGATGTAATTGGTACTGTTGTAGGGATTGGTGAGATTGTGGCTGTTAATTCTATTGGTTCAAAAAAATACGAAGGACAGTTGTAATTGAAGATGAAGAGTAAGTGATGAATTTTTTGTACTTTTTTTGCAAAAACTACCAAATATCTCGTTCTGTTAATTCTATTTATTTACATTTAATGTGTTAGAGGAGAAAGAATTGATTTAACTTTTTGGAACTCATAGGACAAAAAATGGAATGAATATGCTGAAAAATTAGATAACATTGACCATATTGATGTGATGTTGGTGTTGGGCAAAGTGAAATACTAGAATGGTATGAATTTAACTTTCATAAATAATAATTATATGAAATAAATATAATTTGAAGTGTACCTATGTGTTAATTTCTCATTTGGATATGTGAATGCAATCCAGATGTTCCGGCTGTGCATAATGCTTTGTTTGGGACAAAGCTCTACATTAACAAACAACTCTCTGAACTACTTACTTTCCGCCAGAGGTTATTTAACATTTAGACTAAATATTTAATGTTTAAATGAATCATTGTTTGTTTCATATAATATTTTTGGTTGTGCATTTTTAAATATCTTATCTTAATTAGGTATGAATCCCGTGAAGACTATGAAGCTAACAAAAACAAGATTCAGTTGGTTGCTCATGAAACAAAAGTGGTTACGCCCCAACAGTTTATGAATGGCGCGGTAAAGAAGTTAGTCGGATCAATTAGGGAAACTGAACCGGTATGTAAACACTATTATTCATTGTGTGTAATGCATATTATAAAATTATGATTCAATAAGTATAATAATTTACGTATTAAAAAAATAAGTATAACATGTTAAATACTACGGATAAAGAACGAGACTAATTGCTACTCTCCATGTAATACATGCGCTGCATAAACGCGCATTGCGCACAGCCATTGGCCGACCATCCGGGAACTTGTGTGGTCTACTCCTCCATAATCACGGTTGCTAATCAAGACTGCCCAACTCAGTACAGCTCATGTGTGCGAGAGATGTTCGCGATAGATCAATGAAGTAATCTCAATCAAACCCCACCGACGCCCTCTTCGCGTGCGCTCAGTATGTATAAAAGACTATCAATACCTCACAACAGTCACTACACAACCACCCTGAAGAAGGGCCTAGACAGGTAGTGCACATGTTTATCCCTGCAGTAAACTGACATGCAGTCAGTCCAGAGATATCATGATACATAACTACCTCACTGCCAAACCCTATAGAGATATCGATCTACTACACACTGCCCCCTCGCTATCGCTACCGCACACTGTGTCTCCAGATAGTCTGTAGCTCCCATACACTCTAGATGTCCCATGCAAATAAAAATAATGTAGAAATGTGTGAGACTCAAGATATACATGAGTGTGTTGTCATTCTCTGTTCGCGCACTTAAGAAGATTATGGTGTAGGCGGAATTAATAATAATATGCAAATCAAAGAAGAGTATTGCCCCGATGTTTACCTAACAAACAACAAAGCTGGCAGTTGGTTATATATAAACTTGGATAGAAAGAATGTTCACAAATTTGGTGTTTTCCCGTGAGTAGTGGAAGGTTTTATAACAAATTAGGCAATCTCCCAATTGACATCGATTCCTTTTAAACGAATGATACCATCATTTTTGCAGATTATACCATGAACTATAATACCATGTGGACCCATCCAGCTGGTCACCACTGGTGGCCTCATCTCCTCTAGTTGTTCAGCTTCCTCTTCATCATCTTCTTCTTCTTCTTCTTCTTCTTCTTCTTCTTCGGATTCCATTATATCTTCTTATTCCATTATATCTTCTTCTTCTTCGGATTCCATTATATCTTCTTTTTCTTCGGATTCCATTATATCTTCTTCTTCGGATTCCATTATATCTTCTTCTTCTTCGGATTCCATTATATCTTCTTCTTCTTCAGATTCCATTATATCTTCTTCTTCTTCGGATTCCATTATATCTTCTTCTTCTTCGGATTCCATTATATCTTCTTCTTCTTCGGATTCCATTATATCTTCTTCTTCTTCGGATTCCATTATATCTTCTTCTTCTTCTTCTTGGGATTCCATTATATCTTCTCGTTCGGATTCCATTATATCTTCTCCTTCTCCTTCAAATACATATGCGAATTCTTCTTCTTCCTCTGTTTCCATCCATCTGTTGTCCATCCTTCTTATTAATTAACTTTAATGCAAACAACCAAGATGATCAATCTATCGATTCACGATTCAACAGCCACACACAATTCATAGTAGTCAAAGTAATTGTTAAACTAATTCATAGTAGTCAAAGTAATTGTTATTTATCTCGGTCAAAATAATTTATATCAGTCATCATATACTAGAAAAAATTAGTCAAACTGTTACCAAAATTAACTTATAATCTCGCGAATTTCATTACAAATCGAACATAAATCGGAAAGGATTTTAGATGCCACTTTTGTACAATATATCAATGCACTTTTTTTTAAAATTAAATAAAAAAATTTATAAAAAAACATGTTAACCTTCACAAGCAAATTTTCAAAAGATCTCATTAAATGTATTGCTTAATGTCATAAAAACCTTCATAATTAATTTGAAATCTCTTTTCAAAATCATTCTTTCTTACAGCTTGACCACAATCAGTTTCAATTCACTCTAGAGCAATAACTCTGTGAATTCTTCTAAATGTATGAAACCAATTTGTGGGGGGCACTATCTTTTTTAAATCAACCCTAATTAAATGATTTTGATTCTTATTTATTGAAAAAATTTCAAAGTTTAGTTTTTATAATTGAAATGAGCCTTTTCCCTATATTTATATTGTTGACATGTATATATCTCAAAAATTATTTTTATACGCTTGAAATTTATTTAGGACAAGTTTTAATAAAGTTTTTAACAAAATGTATTAAAAAATACTATACTCATAAATGCTATTTAAAAATTACGGGGTCTTATTAAAGATCAAAATATGTGTTTTTATATGGCTTAAATGAGAGACAACACAATAGCCACTCCTTGTAATTGCGATACCAATTTACACTCACGGTAAGGTAACATATATGTATCTCCCTATCCATTATGAGTTTTAGAGTCTTGATCACTATGAGATTTACCAATACAAATATTGATCAAGCCAAAGGAGTAACCATATACTTCCTTCATTGTTCTCTTAATCAAAGTGCCCACTCTTACGCAACCACGTCATTTCACATGATATTAAAGGTAGGTGATCATGCATGTCCACAAATGCAAGCTCATGTTTTAGGATATAAACGCCTTTTATTTGAAATTCTACAATGAATACTATAGAAAACTCTTTAACTAAGCATTTTATCAAATTCTTATCCAATATATGAAAATTACATGAAGAAAAAGAGAGCAAGGTTATAAAAAAATGTACCATTGTTTTCTTTTGGGTTATTAGTGTTCCTCTATATCTGGACCTACGTGAACACAAAAAAATTACAGAACACTTGGCCTGATTGTGATGCTAATATAATGAATATCTAATATACGCGGGCGGCGACTTGCAAATTGTAAAAAAAAAAAAAAAAAACAACTTGCATATTTATAATTATTTTACTAAAAATTGATGTGTGTGTCTACTGGACTGCTGACAAAAAAAACCCATTATACATGATGTGATTTGCCCTTTTGCATATTCTGTGGTTTAATTTCTGTGTGTGAATTTAGGTTAGACAAAAGCATGAAACATGCTTTCAAGGGTGCTTGTCATCTCACATAGAACTAATTAATTGGCAACATTATCTATATGATAACAAAAGACAATTATATAACTAGCAATGGGTCAAAAGGGTCGTAATTGAACCTCGCACATATTAGCATCATATATTATTTGTTGTTAATTATGGTTGACTATAATATAAATAATGTTAAATGAACAAACGAGCTTGGCCCGAACAATGTTATCACTAATACTTGTCCACTAACAATTAGTGTTTAGCCTATTTGTTATACATGTTTTCTTATTGCTGTGTAATGTCTTAGCCCATTGAATGAGAATGCAAGGGGAATTTATTAAGAGTTTTGAGTTTAGTTGAGAGTGGAGTCCAGGTGCATTTTCACCTCAGAAGTGGCAGTCCTCAATTTCCAATTCCGGTTGTCCTGTAAGGCAATTTTTAATGTTTGCCAAATTCTTTGTTTCTCAATCATCGGTGCTTTTGTATTCAAACCAGATAAAGAAAAATACTGCAATTATTTGGTTGAACATTATAGGACTAAATCGGGTGTTTGCACAAAACAAAAAGAAAGACATGTTAAAATTTGGATTATAATCATTACTTTCTAACAAAATTGGGAACTAGAATAAAATTTACATCCATCCATGTCCAAGTATAACTTAATACCAGGATATAGGTTTTGGTTAAATGGCGAAAATCCCGGTGGACATCATCTTGATGGGTTTTCTATTCCCTAACTAGATTAACACGATGGGAAAAATAACAATTTAATCTTGGGCAAGAAGGGAATTAAACTTACAGGATCTAAACCTAATAAACTAAAAGCAACTTAAAAGAAGTAAGTAAATAAATAAGAAATTACTAACCTTTGAGAAAATCGAATTTCTCACACACGCGGACCACCTTGGTTGAACTTGGAGGCAAGTACCCAAACGAGAGTACCTTTATAGCCTCACCACACACAATCCCAAAGAGGAAAACATTCGAACTCTAAGTCCAGATACTACGAAAGACTCATTTTTAAGGAGTAGGAAATGAGAAGGAGGGAATGGTTGTATTAGAAGTGAAAGTATCCATTCTATTTATACCCAAAAGAGGAAGGTTGGGTTACCTCCTTTGGGCGATGTGGGATACCCAAACTTCGATACCTTTTTATGGTTTAAACCGCAAATCATTCTTCTTTATTATTTCTCTTAACGGTTCACTGAGGGCGACCCAAAAGGAATCTATTTTTGACGACAGTCTTACCAATTATTTTGAATTTGGGAACATACGATCCAACAGTCTCCCACTTAGACAAGTCATCAACTAACTTAGTCAAAGTTTTTGTCTCCGATCAACTAAGCAGAGAAGTGCATCCATCGCAACTGCTGAACTCCGAATCATATTTAGAGATAGCCCTTTGATAAGTGATCAAATATTCCTTTGTTCTACAGATATCTTGTGAACCTGAGACATGGATTTTAATCAATCTCTAGGTTTAACATTATGTTTCTCGATTTTTGATTACTTGACTTTATGAGACTGCTTAATTGATCATATCAATTTAGTCCCGACCAGGCCTAGCACATTTAAGTCAACATTTAATCATCGAGGGGCCCATTGATATCGCTTTCCCTTTAGGCGAAAGGAACAAATAAACTTTGAATACATAGAACTAGTCAACTTATCATGTCATACCTAGCATATCCTTTATAACTGGCATTTACGCGCAGCGTTTGAACAAACTAAAGTAAAACAGATTTGAAAAACTAGAAACTCGATGTATCTTCATTTTAAGAATAGAAGATATTATCATCTTAGAATTACTCATGATTTTAAATCCATGGTGTAATCTCTCTATATGCGTGTTTCTTCCAATACTTAATCTCATTAATACTCATGAGTGTTGTTATGCTTTCTCTATGCTATGTCTAATTACTATAGAAAATCTACTAACACTCCATGAAGTCTTAAATCAATACTTACTTCCTATAGTATGAACGACTGAGGAGGTTTGAGTAAACTAAGTACTCAGGAAGTGGATTCTAAACATGGCATAAAATTGAAACACAATAACAATTAATAGTAAATAGTTAGCCACACATGCTAATAAAATAAATCTCCATTATTTAATCACCAAATCTATTACAATATTAATCATTGCTTATAATGTTTCAAATTCAAACTAACAACTAAAACTCTATTTTATCTTTCAATCCTATGCTCTTAGCATGTTCATCGTGTTTGGACTTAGCCAATGCCTTTGTGAATGGATCAGCTGGATTATCTTCTGATCGTATGTCTTTCACAATCACGTGTCCTTCTGCTACTTTGCTTCGAACAAAATGGTATTTTCTGTCAATATGCTTTGACTTTCCGTGATCTTTAGGTTCTTTAGTCAAGGCGACTGCACTCTCATTATCACAGAATATTTCAATGGGGTCTTGTACTGTTGGAACAACTCCAAGATCTCCAATGAAATTCTTCATCCAGATAGCTTCCTTGAGCCTCAACTGCTAGCTATTTACTCGGACTCGCATGTGGAGTCCGCCACTGTATTTTGCTTTGAACTTCTCCATGTCACCGCTCCCCCATTTAGCAAGAATACCCAACCAGACTGTGACCGACTATCATCTTTATCTGTTTGCCAACCAGCATCACAATAACCAGTCACTCTGAGTTCTTTTTCTCCACCATAAACCAAGAACCTGTCTTTAGTATTTCTTAAATACTTAAGAATATTCTTTACAGCTGTCCAATGACCTTCGCCAGGATTCTGCTGATGTCGACTCACCATGCTCAGAGCAAAGGAGACATCAGGCCTTGTACACGTCATGGCATACATGATCGATCCTATAGCTGAAGCATATGGGACTCGACTCATTTTGTCCAGTTCCTTATCAGTTACTGGACATAGATCATTACTAATCTTTATGCCATGATGTAAGTGTTAGATCACTTTCTTAGAATTCTCCATTCTGAATCTTTTCAAAATTTTATCTAAGTATGTGTCCTGACTAAGTCCTATAAGACGTTTTGACCTATCTCTGTAAATCTTTATACCAAGAATATATGTTGCATCTCCCATATCTTTCATAGCGAAACATTTCCCCAACCAGTCTTTTACACTTTGTAATGTTGGGATATCGTTTCCTATGAGTAGTATATCATCCACATATAATACCAGGAAGACTACAACACTCCCACTAACTTTGATATATATACAGGACTCATCTTCGCTTCTAGAAAATCCAAACTGTTTGACTTTCTCATGGAAGTAGAGATTCCAGCTACGAGAAGCCTGTTTAAGTCCATAAATAGCCTTTTGAAGCTTGCACACTCTTTTAGGATACTTTGCATTTTCAAAACCTTCTGGTTGTGCCATAAACACATCCTTTGTTAGTTTTCCGTTAAGGAAAGCGGTTTTGACATCCATCTGCCATATTTCATAATCATGAAATGCAGCTATGGCAAGCATTATCCTAATTGACTTTATTTTAGCTATGGTGAGAAGGTTTCCTATATTAATCACCATGGGTTTGGAGTATAAACCCTTTGACAACCAACCTAGCTTTATAAGTGTGTACTTTCCTATCCATGTTTGTCTTCTTCTTGAAGATCCACTACTACCATACCTTCTTAAGACCGGTTTTGTTGTGTTGTCAAAACCCAAATTCCAAACTTGGTTGTCATACATAGACTGAATTTCGCTTTTCATAGCTTCCTTCCACTTAGCAGCCTCAGGGCTTGCCATCGCTTCCTTGTAGTTAGCAGGCTCATCCAATTCACTTAGTGTACTATCACTAATCTTGTCCTCTTCAATATGGAAACCATAGTAGAACTGAGGATCTTGAGGAGGCTTACTTAACTCTATTGTTCTACGAAATGGGGTGAAGGATACATCATTAGGTTCAACAGGTGCCTACCACCTTTGTTTAGAGTCAGATGTTTACTATAGGTGCTTGTCGACAGGATTCTCTGAATTACTTCAAGGTCTATTTTACTTAAACTGTCCTCTTTAGATATCATTTCTCTCTCAAGGAACACTCCTCTTCGAGCTACAAACACCACATTATCCAATTGACATCGATTCTTTAAACGAATGATACCATCATTTTTGCAGATTATACAATGAACTGTAATACCATCTGGACCCATCCAGCTGGTCACCACTGGTGGCCTCATCTCCTCCAGTTGTTCAGGCTTCCTCTTCTTCTTCTTTTCTTCAGATTCTTCTTCTACGGATTCCATTATATCTTCTTATTCACATTATATCTTCTTTTCTTACGTGAATCCATTATATCTATCTTCTTCGGATTCCATTATATCTTCTTCTTCCTTCGGATTCATTTTATCTTATTCTTTGGATTCCATTATATCTTCTTCTTCTTCAGGATTCCCATTTATATCTTCCTCTTATTTTGATTCCATTATATCTTCTTCTTCTTTGGATTCCATTATAATCTTCTCTTCTTCTGGATTCCAATTATATCTTCTTCTTCTTCGGATTCTTAATCTTCTTCTTCGGATTCCATTATTTCTTCTCTTCTTCGAATTCCATTAATCTTTCTTCTTCTTCGGATTCCATTATATCTTCTTCTTCTTCTTGGGATTCCATTATATCTTCTCGTTCGGAATCCATTATATCTTCTCCTTCTCCTTCAAATACATATGCGAATTCTTCTTCTTCTTCCTCTGTTTCCATCCATGTATTGTCCATCCTTCTTATTAATTAACTTTAATGCAAACAACCAAGATGATCAATCTATCGATTCACGATTCAACAGCCACACACAATTCATAGTAGTCAAAGTAATTGTTAAACTAATTCATAGTAGTAAAAGTAATTGTAATTTATCTCGGTTTTCAAAATAATTTATATCTGTCATCATATACTAGAAAAAAACTAGTCAAAACTGTTACCAATTAACATATAATCTCACGATTTCATTACAAATTGACATAAATCGGATAAGGATTTTAGATGCCAGTTTTGAAACATATTTATCATGCACCTTTTTTTAAAAATTAATACTGCAACATGAAAACAAACATTGATAACCTTCATAAGCACATTTTCAAAACGATCTCATTAATGTATGCTTAAATGTCATAAAAGCCCTTCCATAATTAATTTGAAATCTCTTTTACAAAAATCATTCTTTCTCTTCACGCATGGGAACAACCAATCAGTGAGTTATAATTCTCTTGAGCTATTAACTCATGTGCATCTTCCTATAAAATAAGCAACCAATTTTCTCTATTTTTTAAAACGCATCCCCTAATAAGAAATTTCTCAATACAAAATGTCTTTCAGGGGTGATCGCGCCCTATGGATGTCACAACCCCAGAAAGGGCCCGGGGGAGTGGCGGATGGCCTTAGTCAGAGGAGGGTTGACAGGCAGGGGTGTATAGGGGGGCAGGGGCTTGCAAAAGCAAGCGGGAGCGGAGGGCAAGCACGGCCCAAAAAGATTACTTAATGTACTGCGCTCACCCATCTTAGGCAATTTAACTGAAACTGCATGAAATTAAGGGGCCTTTCTGCAATAGGTACTTATGCAATTAGTTTACAATCGGGTCCAGCAACCATAAATCACTTGTGTTCAATTTATAAAACTAGCATGTATCTCCCTCGCGGGGTTTATGAAAACATTTATAAGTAGAAAGGCGAGGCTATGAACTCACCGTAAGAACAATTAGATCAGAAGTGAGACGTTTCTTGAAGAAAGAAATGCTTAAGAAATTTGGTCTAGAAGACTCTAAACTAATGAAAACCCCTATGTCCTCCGATACTAAACTCACGAAATACAAAGAGTGGAGTCGGTAGATAGTACCAAGTATCGAGGCATGATAGGTAGTCTATTATACCTAACGGCAAGTAGGCTCGATATCATGTTTAGTATCTGCCTTTGTGCCCGCTTCTAAGAGGCTCCCAAAACCTCTCACCTTGATGCGGTTAAACATATCTTCCGATACATTAAAGGCACTACGCACTTAGGATTATGGTATCCTAAGGGGACCAACATAGAAACCGTAGTATATGCCAACTCTGATCATGTGGGAGATTATGTGGACCGAAAGAGCACTAGCGGTATTTGTACGTTCGTGGGATGTTGTTTGACATCTTGGTTCTCGAAGAAACAAATCACTCTTGCTATATCCACTACCGAAGCCGAATACGTAAGCCCTAGAAAGGGATGTCAACAAGCATTATGGATGAAACAAGCTCTCATCGACTACGACGTACGACTCGACGACGTTCCCATCATGTGCGACAACAAAGGCACGATTGACCTTAGCAAAAACCCGGTGCAACATTCTCGTACTAAACACATCGAAATACGTCACCACTTTCTTCGTGATAATGTCCAGAAAGGACATATCTCAATCGAAAAAGTGTCTTTCGCCGACAACATCGCCGATATTCTTACTAAACCCCTTAAACGTGAATCGTTTAACTATCTACGTCTTGGTTTAGGAATGATGGAACACATTCCATAAATCATATTAGTCTGCTTCTATTTCATTTGTCTCAATTCTAGTCTGTGTTCCATTCCGTGTCGTGACAACTTAAATGCTTCATCCGAAGTACTTTAAGCATGTGTAATTCGCGAAATGCAAATTAAAACGTCACTTCTCTTCGCAAAATTTTCGTCAAAATTAAGTTCAAAATCATTGCCTGAGGGCGGCCCCCCAATATATTTGGGACCGCCAGATAAATACGGGACCGCCATCAGCAAGACACAAAACGGGACACTTAACCAAAAAATTTCAAAACTGAAAAACAAACACCCCCTTACCTGCTGCCATTGACGAACTCGATCCAAAACCCACCAAAACTCAAAATCAACCATTAAAACTTCAATTGAAGATCAAATCAGCACTAATAATCATTCCTAATCTCACAAAGATTATCAATTGTAAGTCATTTCGTCTATTTTCTTTCAATTTGAGTCTAGGGTTCATGATGAACACCAAAAATTAAAATTGGGGATTTTTAATTTTTCTTTCAACTTTGTGTAATTAAGAGTTCTAGGATACAATGTATAACTAATATGCTTCCCGTAGATATAGGATTTGCATATATTAGTAAGATTAAACGAAAAAAAATATTAATTTTGAACCAAAACCCCAATTTTATTTTCAAATCACTCACGTTAGGAACATAATAAAATTGTTGTTATGCATGCTCAATACAAAGCTAAAAACGTGTTTCAAGACACATGCATAATAGCTCAATAAACAAATTTCGAGATACATAATTCATATGTATTTTTTGACTTGTTTGGTTGAGTAAAATCAAACTAAGGAGCGTTTGGGTTAACTCTTAGGATGTTATATTTAAGTCGAGTTAATCGTTACTCCACATTGTTTGCATATAGGCACACACTAGGAACAAACTCAAAACATCAATACATGTAAAATCGATTAAAATATGATCTTGCTTATATCTTTCTAGGTAACAATGCCTCGAGCTACCGGTCTTGATCATCAAAAGACACGAAACTACATACCCCAAATATCAAATGAATTTAATCAACCCTTACTAAATACAATGGCTAATCTTGTAAAATGATACTTTCATAAGGGGAGGGTTGTAAGTCCAAACTTTGAAAATATGAGTCATATTCGCGCTATGTTTGAGTCAATCGGGTTTGATTGTTTGTTAGATATTAACGAACAAATTATACCTCGCTTTGTTCTTGAGTTCTACTGTCAACTCACTTTTGCCTACAATCCTGAGGGTCAATTCATTGTCAATTTTGTCATTCAAAATAAGTCTTTTTCCCTCACTCTTGAGGAATTCGGTCAAATTTTAAAAATCCCTTTCAAAGGTCATGCCTCTATCACCGAAATGTGGTCCCTTGACCATTTGTCGGTCAGTGTTCCAAGTAGAGGTCTCTATAAAACCAAACCCCCATCTCCAAGAGTCATTAAGTCTCTTATTCAAATTCCACATCAAGGTCAAGAGACTCATACCAAAAATAAGAAAACCATTATCGTTGGTGAACACAAAATTTTAACCCGAGAGATTCAAACTCATGAAACCATGAGTTGAGATTATTCGTGAAAATGCCATTTGTCAAGGAGGACATAGGGATCATGTTTCCGCTTGTCTTTGTAACCTAGCATTGAGACATCCACTCCTTATAACCTAGCATTTTTCATTCTCAAAAGAATGGAAAAGACTCGATTCAAACCTAAGGAAGCCTTACCTTATGGTATGCTCTTGACTAGGTTATTCAAACATGTATTGTCCGTCTCTCCTGAGCTAGCTTTTGATCGTTATCTCTCACATGATCGAGTCATGCATCTGCTCGCTCCTCACAATGAGCGAAAGACACGAGCGGATCGTGGCAAGAAAAGACCTCGTGATCCAAATGCTAGCTCCTCATCCTCCACTCTAAATCATCCATCGTCATCTCATATTTGAATGATTCCACGCATGAAAATGATGATGAATCTTCTTATTCCAATCCTTCCTCTCCACCTCAAAACACTTCTTCCTCATCAAACAATGTCTCTAGAGTCCCTCAAAACCCTCCTCATGAAAGTCATGACTTGAACACCCTTTTATCCAAAACCATAACTTTTCAAACTCAACAACGAGATGCTCACCAAGACGGATTAAGGTCAATTGGACAAGCTCTTAAGAACATGATGGGAGGAAAAAGGAAGTAAAGATGTTGGCATAACTTCTAAGAGATTATTGCTATTCTTATTATTATATCTCTTATCTAATACATTATATTAGAACTAGGACAATGAATGATGATTTTCGAGTGTTAGGATGATCTTTAAAATAGTTTTATCATCCTATAAATGCCTTGCTAGTTAACAATTTGTGCTCTTATGTGAATCTTATTAAGGATTATCAAAATTGCATGCTTAAGATTAATGATTGATGCATTGTTAGTTTAGATTTACTTGAATTTTGACTGACTTGAGGTGTGATACTTCTGTGGGAAAATACTAGGAAAAATTTGTTCTCTCCAGAAAACGGCCCCTGAATTCATCAGGCGGCCCCCTTATCAATCCGGGACCGCCAACAGGATGGAACATAAATTTCAAATTTCTATTTTTTGTATTTTTGACCACCCTAGTCCTAGACTCTTGCTGGAACTTCCTTCTTTGAACACATAATTTCTTCAATCTTCATCTCTAACACCATGCTTTGCCATTTCCTTTTACCTTTTTTCATTATTTAAACCATCAATCTTCTTCATCATCATCATCCTTCTTCTATTCTCTACTTCTTTCACCCAAATGTCTTGCTCAAATCATAACCTAAACTTTTCAAGAAAACCAAAGATGTCAGTTCGTCAAGTATGGAAACGTAAGACATCTCTTCCAAAATCATCACCTACTTGTCAAAATGACTCACCACCACCACTTTCAACTAACACTCCTCACTTTATCTCACCACCTATGAACTACCCACAAAGAGGTCAAATTATTAATCAACTCCACACAATCTCCACACTCATCGATTCTCAAACCCCTACACCACCTTCTTCACCACACCCATTGGTTCCACCTCCTACTCATGCTCAAGTATGATGTCATGCTATCTTTTGTCATTGTTGTAGGTACACCACCAACCACTTCCACTCATTAAGGAATGAAATTAATTTCATTCAATTCCTTATCACCCATATCATACCTCAATCACAAGTTTATCACCACAATGAGTTACCATATTCATCATTCTCACTCTTCAATTAATCACTCCCACGTGGTTAATTTGACTTAATAAATGTTCACTACCTTTTGAGTATCACATCCTATGAAGTCAAGAATCCTCTACTAGTTTACCTTCATTAGATGCTTTAATATGTTGTGTTATGATTATATTATGCTTGTATAATCATATATATAGGCCTTATGACTATATATGATTTCTTCATGAATTTAAATGCACTTTATTTATGAGTTTTCAAATGTGTGAATTATACTCTTAAGATATTTGTCATGTTATGTTTGTTTGCACTTGTACTTCTAACCTTGTTTTGTAGCAAACAAATTATC
>BQNB010083855.1:0-16491 GCA_026074375.1 Tanacetum coccineum | reverse complement strand
TATTAACCCTAATAAGAAACACATTCATCTAACAACTTTTTGTAACAACTTTTTGTTATGTGCAATCTTGATCATCGATCTCATTTTAAGGAAACACATCTTAAAGTGATATGTGTCATTTCTTAACTAGAAAACCACCTTTATTTTTAAATTGAAATATCTTTTTTTTTTTTTTTATTTAATTTCACCATATTTTTTAAAATTTTGTGCTCTTTAATTTAACATTCATTTTAATATATTTTTATTAATTTTAGTTTATTTTTATTTTTAATGCTTCCGAAACCGCTGCTTTGCACGGGTACCTTCTAGTTAATATTAATCTAAAAGGCACAATTCTTAAAAAAGTAAAAAAAACTGAATTTAATTATGGAAAGTATTTACTAACTAAGGAAGGTATTTGCTAGGCCGAATTAACTGAAAGTAGTTATAGAAAGTTTTGAATTCCGTAAATAATATGGAAGGAAAGGATTGACACAAAAATGAAAGGTTGACATACTTTTCTCACTAGAATTTTTATTCACGGAATGTATTGAATTGTATCATTAATGTATAGAGAAAAGTTCAACATACACCCACAATTTAGTAAAGATCCAATGAACCAATCATAGCCCTCCATTTTTTTTCATCAAATTAAATAAAGAGAAATGTTAGATCCACACCCATTTTACACATACAAATTTCACACTCATATGTGTCAAACAAGTATAGGTAGTAAAAAAAGAAAGATAATATTTGATAGAATATGATTGGTCCAAGTTACATGCCACATGTGCATGTGGAAGTCTTTATGTGAGTTGGGAGTGGATCTAGCATTGCTCTTAAATAAAACTCACTTTTCACCTTTTTTTTTAAATTAAATATCTCACAAACCGTTAATCGTTACGCAAAATGAAACATACCATCGCTACGAGAATTAAATCATCTTTCTATAGAGGGGCACTTTGATATACTTTCAACGAACTTTTTTTTCAATTTTTTTTTCAGTCACGTCTGTGAAAAATCACATGTGATTCTGGAAAATCACATATGATTTGTATCACAAATCACATGTGATTTTATTAAATCACATGTGATTCTGATACAAATCATATGTGATTTTTTCAGACGTGACTGAAAAAAAAAACAAAAAAAAATTCGTCGAAAGTATATCAAAGTGCCCCTCTATAGAAAGATGATTTAATTCTCGTCATTTTTTGTCGTTTAACGATTTACCGTTTGCAAGATATTTTATTTTAAAAAAAGTGGTGAAAATTGGGGTTTTTTATTTAATGAAAAAATGAGTGGCTATGATTGGTCAATTGGATCTTTGATAAATATTGGTTCTACATTGATCTAATCTCTTAATGTATATGTTTGACTTTTATAATATGTAGTTATAACTTAAGGGGGCGTTTGGTGTGTTATCATGAATCACAATGGGTGTGGGATTTGGTATGAGTTGGAATAGAAATAGGTATGATAAATTCAAAAGCTTTGTTTGGTTTGTTTATAAATTATGAAAGTGAATAAAAAATAAGAAAGAGAATATGTTATTAATTAGAGTGAAGATAAAATCATAAATCTCACCTATTTAGCATGAAATGAGTCTATGGATTAACTATTCATTTCATACCATATTAAAATTTTGCTAACCAAACATTTACTTTTGAGATAATTCCTTATCTTTGATTCTATAACCCCCTAACAAACGGTTCTTAAGAAACTATATATGGGAATGATCTTTTCAAAAAAAAAATCATTTCATTTTATAAATCAAGTTTAATAGGTATTCAGAGACAAGGAATCAATAAGAGCAAATAATCAAGAAGAGCCAATAATCTTCACTCAAAAATCGAACCAAGTTCAAATTCGATTTTGATTCGGTTAAGTAGAATTTGAATCCGGTTCGGTTTGGTTTTTAGTTTTACCAAAATAAAATAAAATATATTTGTAAATTTGTTATATGGATCTTTCGTTGGTCATATTATATTATATAAACTAATAATTACCGGGATACTCGGCCTATAACCCGTCGAGTGACTCGACTCGGAAACCACTCGCTCGACCCGGAAAACACGACTCGGAAACCACTCGCTCGACCCGGAAAACACCCTCATATAACCCGCCCGTTTACCCGACTCGGAACCCACCAGCCTGACCTGCAAACCACCCGTAACCCATCAGTATTTACGAAATAGCCCCTCGCACTATGTGTCATATTACGAAAACTACCCTCACTTTAAAGTTTTTTACAAAATACCCCCTCCCCCACTTTAAGTAACGAACGTTAGTTTATTTTTTTTTAACAATTTAGGAAAATAGTTCTTGGGTTTGGTCGTTACTTAACGAATGTTAAGTAACGACCGTTAACTTAATTTATTTATTTTTAGCAATTTACAAAAATAACCATTTGGGTTATCGGTCCGTTGCAGCGTTAGTCCCTCGTGCTCTACGGCGGAGCGCGAGTTACATCCTCGTAAACTAACAATTACCGGGATACCCGGCTCGCACCCCGCCGGGTGATCCGACACGAAAACCACCCGCCCGACCCAGAAAACATCCTCACACAACCCGCCCGTTTACCCGACCCGAAACCCACCCGCCCGACCCGAAAATCACCCGCAACCCGCCGGTATTTATGAAATAGCCCCTCGCGCTATATGTCAAATTGCAAAAACTATCCTCACTTTAAAAAAATTACAAAATACCCCTTCCCCCCATTAACGGTTGTTAAGTAACGACAGTTAGTTTATTTTTTTTTAACAATTTACGAAAATAGACCTAGGGATCGGTCGTTACTTAGCGAACGTTAAGTAACGACCGTTAACTTAGTTTATTTTTTTAGCAATTTACAATAATAGCCCTTTGAGTTATCGGTCCGTTGCAGCGTTAGTCCCTCGCGCTCTGCAGCGGAGCGCGGATTACATCTTCGTAAACTAACAATTACTAGGATACCCGGCTCGCAACCCGTCGGGTGATCCGACTCGAAAACCACCCGCCCGACCCAGAAAACACCCTCACACAACCCGCCCGTTTACCCGACCCGAAAACCAGACGCAACCCGCCGGTATTTATGAAATAGTCCCTCGTACTATGCGTCAAATTACGAAAACTACCCTCACTTTAAAAAAATTACAAAATACCCCCTCCCCCCACTAACGGCTGTTAAGTAACGACCGTTAGTTTAATTTTTTTTTTAACAATTTACGAAAATAGTGACGACCGTTAACTTAATTTTTTTTATAGCAATTTACAAAAATAACCCTTGAGGTTATCGGTCCGTTGCAGCGTTAGTCCCTCGGAGCGCGGGTTACATCCTCGTCTATATACGTTAACCGAACAACAGGATAACCGAACCGATGAATACCCCTACTTTCATCACTAACTCCACCACCTGTTTCACCAAACACAAATTCTTTTAAAATTTTAAATGCAAACATACCTCACTCACACACGCAAAAATGATATTTAGGCAAAATTGCAAAGGCCTAGCTAGGTTGTTAACCCGGTCTCACATATTTTTACCCGTTCTTACTTGAGCCGTTTGGTTGTCCAAAAATGATATTTAGGCAAAACTGAAATGTTGCCTTAAGTTGAATCCTTTTTGCAAAATATGCATTTTAAATT
This sequence comes from Tanacetum coccineum, assembly GCA_026074375.1. Taxonomy (NCBI): domain Eukaryota; kingdom Viridiplantae; phylum Streptophyta; class Magnoliopsida; order Asterales; family Asteraceae; genus Tanacetum; species Tanacetum coccineum. Next base: position 12,885 of record BQNB010083855.1, on the reverse strand, counting down.
AACACTAGTAGCAAAGAGATTTCATAAATAATTGGCTAATCGTCTAACATCAGTTGTAACATGGATTGAATCCATCTTGGACAGCCTATATTACATGGAAACGATCAAAAAAGGTAAAAGAAATGTAACTGCTCGTTTTGACCCGTTATCCAAATCGCCTATTTTGCTTCCTCTAATATTCTTTTATCAGTTAGAATCAAGCAACCATGAAATTTGGGCATACAATGCATCCATTTCTTCTCGAAATAATTGAAGCAATGCATGGTAATACGGAGTACTTGCAACCATGGTTTAACACAAGTATATCAAAGAAACTGAAAGTAAATACCATACCACATTATGATATGTGTTGTAGTTTATTTTCATACAACCATACATGCACATAACGGAAACATAGTAGCAACTAAGCTCTTAAACATAAACATAAACATAACAACCATTCATTGCATAAGTTCCTAAAGACTGTGCCCATCGCCACTAGGGAGCCCCGGCTACGCTACGTGGAGGTGTTGCTGGTGGTAGCATACTTCGGCCACCACCAAACCTCTCTTTTTTCTTCCGACCCATTATGACATGTAACGAACACATCAACATTTCGTCGACAATCATCATTGCACCATCATTATCAAACTCGTTGCAGTAGTTGGGGGCTGAAAACAAAGTTACCAGCTGACGGTCGGCAAAAAACTCATATCCATCTTCAACAACCTGAAAAACATTAAAAAGATAATAAATCTGGCTATAATAATAGATTATATGAACTAATCACATCTCATGTTAACTATATAAACTACCTGATGAGCTCTGCAAATAAGATCAAGATCATGCTTTTGAAGAAATTCTGTAACTTTTTCAGCGCCGAATGTGTAAGAGATGCCTCTATCATTAAGCCCCCACGCTTTCACGTTTTTATCAGGATCAGCCCACAGTAAATCACATAACAGCCCTCGATCTGGAATATCAGTGGGACGCTTAATATTCTTAATCTGATCCAACTTCTTTAAGTCCGGGGATAATCCTCCATGCATGCAAAGTATCTTTTCGTCAATAACAGCAGCAACAGGTAAACAGTTGAAGCACTCGGAAAATAATTTCCACACACGGACATTGAGTCTTCTTTTGCACTCGTCATAAAAGCCGTATATTCTATTGATGGAAGCACATTCATGATTTCCGCGAAGCAGAAAGATGTTGTCCTTGTATTTTATTTTGTATGCAAGTAAAAGGCAGATTGTTTCAATGCTTTGTTTACCACGATCGACGTAGTCTCCCAGGAAGAGGTAATTTGACTCGGGTGGGTGTCCGCCAGCTTCAAACAACCGTAAGAGATCAGCATATTGTCCATGGATGTCACCTGAAAATGACATGTTTGAGAAAATAAAAACATGAAACATGCAGCAACTCCAAAAGCTACTTGTTCCACAATTTAGCTAAAAAAGATATACATGTGGAACTTAAAAATTGATGATATACCAAAATAAATCAACAGTAATCGATTTCGTTACCACAAATCTTAATCGGAGCTTTAAGCTCAAGCAAATTAGGCTGGCTCATAAAAACCTTCTTAGAAGCTAAACACAGTTTCCCAATCTCGGATCCGGATAACACCACCTGCTTTGATCCAGCCTTAGCATTCAAAAGCTTTTGAATAAAACTATCAAGCACAACATCCTCCATTTTCTTACAAATTTCAAAATCTAAGTCTACTTAGTACTTAAAGTGATCACAACCATACTACACATGCTATATGCGTATGTATGTGTATATATACACACATGTGCGCATAGCCACGTAGACAATCTTGACGGTGATGACGATGTCAGTGCTCTTTCGTAACTCTCACAATTCAAACTCTCAACTTTTCAACAACTATGCATGTGCTGATGTTCATGAATGACGTAATACACAATGAGCTACGAATTTGTTGAAGTTAGACAAGTAGATGATAGATGTGCATTGATATATTAGCACGGCACGGTTACTATATCAAGCATAAGATATGCACTATCAGTGAAGAGTGGCGTGGATCGTTAGAACATGACTTGGATTTACATAGTTTCTAAAAATAGTAAAGCCTCAACAAGACACTTTTTTAAGTTTTTTTTTTCTATTTGATATTAGTCCAACATCTTCCACATATTGATATAAGATGTACTAAAAATGAGCAGAATTGCTACCATGCATGACTGAGGAATAGAGGATGCATTCATTGACAAGTTAGATGAACCTTATAACTATACACATTCAATATGAGCCTGTGATAGATAGGAAGTAGCAAGATTTAATGTCAAACTAGCTAGCTAGCTAGTTTCCAATTTAACTTTGTTAATATGTTATTAAACCTTTTTAAAATGAAAATTGACTTATAAGTTAGTAGTGTACTATAGAGTATAGACCAAATAATGTACATTGTGGTATCGTATTTAAACTTTATCACGTTTAAATTCAAGTTAAATATCAGTTTTTATATCAAATGTAGCGTAACACCCCAAATATACATTCACCTCTAGCACATCGATTTCCTGTTCTAGCAATTTCCCTTTATGGAATATAATACAAATTTATATTTCATATAAAATATACAATGAAAATTTATTCTAAATGCACATGTTAACTAACCATGGTTTTCGATTTGTGGTCGACTAATCTATAGGGTTTGAATCGTCGTAAGACCCTCTTTTTTAAGAGGTTTGCGTGGTCACTCGAAGGTTATTCAAATTAGGTTATTCTTAAAACCCTCTTTTTTCAAGAGACCTTTGGGTCTAGTGGAATGTGAGTTCCCCACCAACCTAGAGGTTGTGGGTTCAAGCCTCGCTGGAGGCATGTGCGAAATATATTATGAACTAGGTGGAATAGGATGTGAAAAGATTGTCGTTATAAAATAAAATATAAAAAAAAATTACGCTTACCAAAATTTGAACTTAAAACCTCACATATTTGAGTGTGATAGTCACATGTCTTCTATTACTAGCTAGATCACCTCTAAGTGGTTGTATTTCTTTTTTTCTTTTTTTTTTTTTGCTAAGTTAGATCATTAATTGGTGAAAATTGAAGTCATTTTCTATTAATTAAAATTATATTTTCAATCATTTTTTAATTTTTTTTATTACTTGAAAAAAACATGTGCATCTGGTTATCTTTTATTTTGGTTTCACCACTAAGTGCAATTGCAGCATAAAGGGATGTGATTTACCATTTATTCTTTATAGAAAGTGAAATATTAAATATATAAGAGCATATAATTCCTCAATAAATAAAGGTTATAGTTAACCGAAAACACGTCATCGAGTAATTTGTCATACTTGCGTAATTATGTTAGTTTAGATATGTAATCACAGATGAGTCGTTATTAACAGTCGGCATAAATATATATGATTTATGAAACCGAATATTTATTGTACTATTTTACAACTATTAAACGGTTATTGCAGTCGTCAGAAATATATCTTGTCGGGTAATTCAACATATTTATATAATTTTGACTAATGATTGTCAATACGTCATTAATTGTCAGTATAGTTACATAACCAAGTATGGGAAAACAAATAACTTTCTCACATATCTAGTTTTATCGCGCGTGAAACACACGATGAAATGTTGTACTAAAAACGTATGACGTGATTTACTCGGAAGCCGACATGTCACCAATGTATCACCATCTACGCACGGGAACACCACCACATCACCCCTCACATCCCTACCTGAATACTTGTTGATTGAGTGAACCTTCCACGCTAAAGAAAGACTAGTTACGTGTATGTGTCAACGTGTGTTCCTTCAACTCCACCACACCAACCATCTTCATGCAAGTCCCTTCCGACCTCTTGGCATGCTTCTTCCACCACCATACTCAAAAAATTCTATTAATACTACTTGCTTGTATTTTACTTTTCTCAACAACAATAATAAAACTTTTTATAAAAACTAGGTGGTGAGAATTCACCCAATCCGGTAAATAGTAGCAAATATGTGATGAAAACAGACCCAATCGGGTAAAAAAACGAGTCATAAATATCTAGGTGGAAATTTATAAAAGCTAGGTGGCAATAAATAAACTAGGCGGAAAAGGAACTGGTCACCTTTCTTATATTTATTAGTTTCAACAAGTTTATACAGTGGTAATGATATTTTCAGAGTACGTTATCTAGATGTGACAATTTGAAAAAGTATGTTGTTAAACGAGGAATTAAGTTGTCTCGCGTTGCGGTGGAGCATTTTGAGTTGCATAATGTCTATAGCGAGGATTTGAAGCACACTCGTGGCAGGGTAACTGTATGCGGTTGTTTAAAGTATGAAATGTTATCCCGAATTGAGATCGGCTTTCTTGTGTTAGTTCCGTTGAGACCCATTAAGATATTTTATTTTTTTGTTGATAGACAAACTTGATTGTTAACTTTGATTATAAACAAAGTAAAATTAATGATTTTGTGGCCTTTATATAAGTTTGCAAAAGTAAGTTACCCGGGTGTAACTGTGACAATTTTTTAACTCTAAAAGTTTTTGTCTTATTTTCAGGGGCGGACCTACACTATACAAGCTGGTTCCTGGGAACCACTTTAAAGATCAAGATCATTTATGTCACACCCCGATAAGGGCGGAAACTCGAGAATGCAACATAATGATCAATCATAACACAAGATACAAAATAGAGAAAACTACATTGCATAAACCTCAAGTGCTATGAAGACCATCAACTTTGAACAAACTCAAGTGATGTCCTAAATCGCAGCTAAAATCCACAATCTCATACAATTATTCATACGTCCTCGCAGGGGACCATAATCCAAACTTAATCCATAACATCCAAACTAAATCAAAACAACAAGCAAGCAAGACTTCAAACGAAATTCCACTCGGGATACTTCTAAGTCTGCTATCATAATCATCAACTATTCCTCTTTCACTTCACCTGAAAATGATACTCGAAAACGTCAACAATAATATTGGTGAGCTCGTAGGTTTGACCTTAAACCCAAAAGTTGTGCCAATATTTCAACAGTGGACAATAGTGTATATGATAGTGAATATATGCAAACAACCTTAGCATCACCGCTAATCAATAACCATATGTCATTTACGCACCTAAAGGGCCTACCAGCTGGAGCACTAAAATTAGGGCAGGACCACACACAAACCTGGGTAGGCGTACCCATCCGCTCTAATAATCACACACATACTGGGTAGGCGTACCCCTCTGATCTAAACAATCATACAAATACTGGGTAGGCGTACCCATCCAATCCAAACAATCATGCATCACATAATATTCACATAGCAGTCATAAGCACTTGTCCCAAAAACAAAACCACATTTCGCACAGATCAATTCAAAACATTTCAAAACACATCTGAGTATCATTTTCCCCCAATGGAAAAATCAGTAAAAAGTGGGGCTACGAGAACTCACCTCAAGCAAGTCTTTAGCCACCCAATCTCAATCACACAAGCAAATGCAACGATGCCCGCACACGACCTAGTCCAGTTAACGTCACAATTTAATCATCCAATCCCAAAACAATCTTCACGTTTGATGCATAAAGTTAGACGCGTTGTACTATTACCCAAAATAGTTTTTAGTGGTGTGATGGTTGACGACTTATCTCCACAATCACATCAATCTCATTCTCCAATAATACTTACTTATACTATTTAGCGTAAATTGATAAGTAATATAATAAATATTTATAATTTTTAATTATAAATATATCTCGACAAGTCCATTCGGTAACCCCGAATACCATAAAATAATCACTAAGTGATTTAAAATGAAACGTTTAATCATAATAGACACATCCGAGAAGTTTCGAGAAAAATTATATTTAGTGAATATATTAAATAAATAAAATAATTACATATTATTTTATTATTTAAAATCAAAAATCATGTTTTTAAGAAAATTTCTAAGTATAAACTTTTTATGAAATTTTGACATGACCCGTACGCTTATACAACGTTTTTCAAGGTTTAAAACCTTATTTTCATCAATTTTCACAAATTCGACACTTTTCGACAAAATTTCAAAATCTCAATCTTTAACACTTAGTAACACTTTTCCTTCAAAATATCATTCAATAACACTTCGTAAATACATTTCCACTTTTAAAAGTCCGTCAAAATTCTCATAACAACTACATATCGCTTATTGGGCCTTAAGGCCCAACAAGGGTCCATTGGGACATTTATAAGTCCAAAATATAATCCAAGTTCAAAATCAAGGTCCATTTACATATATAAGTATATACTTATATATAGAAATAATCTGAACCACAATAAGCCCTCCCATTAAGCCGCGGCTCAAATAGACTTATTGGGTCGTGAGTCCATAAACTCCAAAATACGTATATTAATCTTGAAAATAAGCTATTAATCTATGTATCACATCCTTTGTGATTTTGCTCTAAGCCGTGAGCCATAAGCTCAAAATAAGACAAATAAATGCTTAAAAATAAGCCCGAAATAAGCTATACAAGCTATTATAAAAAATAAGCTATTTAGCAACATATATTATTCAACCATCATGACCACAACATCAAAACTACAAAACCCTTCTTTTCTCTTTTTACTATTCACGAACCAAACATCCCCTTTTTATTCATTTCGCTTTCAAAAATTGATTTTCACAACGATCAACTTGTACAACTAACATCTATGCATCAAAATAAACCCAAAAGGACAAACGGAATTTAAATTTGAAAACTTACAAGAAAATCTTCAAATTTGTAGATTTCGACACGAACCGGACAACCCAAACGTTGTTTAAATGAATAACCAAACACTAGAATCAACCCCAAATATTTATGTCTTCATGTTTTCTTGATCAAACTTCAAAAATTATAAGAGTGTGTGTGTTGTAGGTGCGGACGAACACAAGAGAGAAGGGAGAGGATATTTTTTTGATTTTGAAAATGAACTATGTGTAAAAATGAGGATAAGGAAAGCATCTTATGTACAATTTGGACAAGGTTAGCTAAAATTAAGCCACCTTGTCTCCCTAGTCTTCTTTTGACCGGCCATGGTATCCCATGGGGTCTCGGGCCTTTCTTTTCGTGTCGGGATCACTTAAATACTCGTAAAACTCAACCGTAAAATTTACCCCAAAGTTAATTAGCATTTTTATTCACTTTAAAAATACTTTTCCATTAACCTAGAGTATTCACATGACATATTTTCACTTTAAACCCTTCAAAACTCAATTTGGACATTAACGGACGTGTCGGACTCGTTTTTCGGCATTTCTCAAAATTCACGGGTCAAACCACCCGGAATACACATAACACAATAATATCTTCCAAAAGGGATTATTAATCACAATAAACCTCAAATCATCACATATCTCATAAAAATCACTACCGTCAACACGGTATAAAATCTGAATAAACTGACAAAAGTCAAATAGTCAAAAGACTATTAATGAAATATTCAGAACACAAAAAGGGCAAAGGTTACAACTTAGAAGCTTTATATGAGAAAAAAATAATGACCTACTTTGAAACTTGACCGAGAACCACCATAAATTCAAAACAAGAATATAGATTCAAAACAAGAAGGGAGAAAAACAAAGAAGCAATTGAGAAAAAGAAGGGTTAATTGCCTTAAAATATATTATACTTGCCACTTTTTGTCATTGTATGTAAACAATTATTTTTTTTTTGCCATTGTGTCGCTCAACTTTTGAATTTGTGCTATTGTGTGTATTCTGCGACTATTTCTGCATGTAAAATAACCATTTTACCCTTCAAATTTTGGAAAAAGTGAGGGTAAAATGGTCACAAAATACACACAATAGCACGAATTTAAAAGTTGAACGACACAATGGCAAAAAAAAATAGTTGTCTACATATAATGACAAAAAGTGACAAGTATAATACATTTTTAAGCAATTAACCCGAAAAAGAAAGGGTTATTACACAAAGATGTTACTAAAGTGTTGGTAGAAATATTACGATATTTTATCCATACATTCCCTTTGTGTTTTGGTGATGACAAACATGTAACTTATAACACATAACGTAAAGTGCTTAAGTTACTTGTGATCACAAATCATCAATGCATTCATACGACAACATCTTTTGACGTCTAAAAACTGCTTCAACGAAGTTTGCACCCGACGTAAATCACTTAAGGTATGAATAAATAAATGCTTAATTTATTATATGATCAACCTTACATTTTTATAAAATGTTACAAACATTTTTAAAACTTATACAAAACATTTTTGCATTTATAAGAAATGTTTTATTCAAAATAAATATTTTGAATTCAAATTTTTTACCTTAAAACGGCTAAAAATGTTTCATAAAACACCTCTCCTGAAAAAGACAAAAAAAGGAAGCGTCTGGCCTAGGGCGGCCCCCTCATCTATAGGGGCGGCCCCCTTAGTAATAAGGGGGCCGACACATGAGCTAAGGGGGCCGGCCAAGCCAAAATGCTTCCAGCTTTGCCTATAAATAGTGAACTATTTCCAACTGATTTTCTCACATTTTGCACTCATTCTTTTCTGTCTAAAATCAGTTTATACATCATTTACAATCCTTTGATCATTTAATCTTAAGCATTTATTTCCAAGTGATTCAAGCTTATTCCTCCAAGTGCAAGAGAAGAACTCTCATTATCATTAAGATACGAAGTTATGTAGTTTAGTTAGTGCATTCGTGACATGTCTTACATTCACAATGTATAGATCGAGTCCATATATTCCAAACTTATGTAATAGTTAGATCATGGTGATCATGGTTTTTATAGTTGGATCATGGTGATCATCAAGAGTTTAGATAGATCAGGGTGATCTTGTTAGTGTCTAGGTGAAGTGAAGTGAAGTTGTGAAGTGTAGTGAAGTAGTGTGCTTAGTATTTTAGTCCTCAAAATACAAAAGTTGTGATAGATTGGTTCTAGCTAGGATTAGAACTCGACATTTGGCTTAGTGTCGCAAATCGGTATAAGCTTAGTTGTGTTCGGTTTTCTCCGCCTAAAGGGAGCTTGTTGACTAGTGATGTAACTCTTTTTTGGGTAAAAAGTTTCCCCGGTAAATATATTACTCCAAAAAAAATGATTCAGTACAACGGATGTGGGTGAGTCCCACATCTCAGCCAGTTACATAGGCATAGAAGCAAACATAACAAGCACAACTACTCCATAGGAGGATACTACTAAGACTAGATTACAATTGACTCAACAAACATAAAAAAAATCTATTTCTTCTTCCTGCCACGGACCATGATATCTACATCACCACAAATAGACTGCGGGTGCTCGGACAAATCATGATTCTCATACATATCATCATCATACGGGTCATAATTATCATTATCCGGATAAGAATCCCTCCATTGTTCCAACAAGCTATTAGTACCATAACCTTTATCACCTCCATCTTTACCACTCGTTGGAATCCTTAAGTTAGCAGTATCATCAAATACCACTTCCACTTCACTATCACTTTCCACAATACCCGTAGAAACTAGCGGGTTACTGTCATTATCCAACAGCCTAAGTTTACCTTCACCAACTTGTTGTTCTATTTTCTCGATTTTCGCACCAATAGGAGTATTACTAGCAAATTCACCATCATTATCAATATTCATAAAAGAGGATCCACTTGAAGTAGCCTCATTATTAACCAAATTATTAGTTCCCCCATTGGTACCAAACTCCCCATCATTATCGACCAAATTAAGGACATCAAATGGATTTGAATTACTAACCTCAATAGTAGGTTTCACACCTTTCTTCTTATTACCACTAGAACTGGCATTAGGCTTTTTGATAATAGGTCGATATTCTTTTTGAGGTTTAAAACCCATTTTTGGACCAACCGGAACACCTCGAGAAGTTTGACTAGGCTTCTTCACTGTCTTCTTCTCACCAACACCTGAATTCTTTGTACATCCCTCATGAACATGTCTAAAAACCATACAAGACGAACACCTAGGAGGTTTCCACTCATACTCAACACATACATTACATGTACAATGGCCCTCCCTAGTAATTTTAGGCATAGCCACGACAATGTTATCTTTCAACTCCACATCGGCTCGAAGCTCAACCATAACTCTAGCATAGCTTGACCTACCCCAAGATTGCATGCACATATCAGATGTATAAGAGTCAAGCATTAGAGGAGTACCTAGTTTAGTAGCAATGGCACTCAAGCCATCCTTGCTGAAGGCCGTAATAGGTACACCATGGAGTTTAACCTAAACTAAAACAATACTAACATCTTCCTTTAATAGGTTCTCATCTGGGTCCCATATCTTCAGGATAAGCGGGTTATTCCGGATAAACCATGGACTATTCTCAAGCATAACATCTAATCTGTCCATGAAGCTAAATTGAAATGAGAATAACCCGGTAGACGAGCTGAACATTAAACGAACAAGACCATATTTACCCCAAGTGTTCCTAACATAGTTAGCAACAACAGGGTATGCCACCTTCTTCCCCAAGAAAAAACCATAAGCTGTATTAGCAAAGCGTTCACTAATAGCCCGAATAAAATCCACCAGAACAACCACATCAATCCTATCACCCCCAGGTGTAAACAAAGTACGAACATTCACTTTCTTCCTACTTGGTTTACCAGTTATATTAGCATATGAAGACTTACCAGGGGCATTACCAGTCGTAGTAGAAACCGGCGTAGATAATGGTGGAAAAGAACCTGGAACAGTAGTATCATACAAAGAGTTTTACTTTCCCATCCCAACCGTCATGGTGTTACACCTTCTCGAACTGCAGATGCAACACCAATTGGAGAATCATCATTCATAGTATCTTCTGAATCCGTAGACACACCAATACCTGAAGAGGTATTCATTTTATTCCCATTGAGATCCTTCTCCTTTACACCTCTCCCTCTCCCACTCCCTTTTTGGCTTAGAAAACCACGCTCCATATCCTACACTTACCACACCACACAATCCAACCCAGAAAACCAAAAATAATTCTCAGACCATAAGACAAACGCCAATCTTCAATCAACGAGAAACCCTAGATGATCTAAGGCTTGAGTTAAGAACAATAAACAAATCTCACATACACACCAAACACAAAAATCGAAAACCTAAGGTAGGGTTTTCAGATCGTCCTTTGTAAGATAACACAGCGAAACCCTAACTATTCAAACCAGTCGAAACCCTAACCACTAATCAGATCCAGACATGAAGAATTATATGTTACATCAGAAATAACAGCAAACGAATCAAACAAGATTCAACGATTAATTTGTATAAGACACGATCGAACTAACAAGGATTCAAATCGAAACCCTACAAAAAATTAATTACCGAATAAAGGAGATAAGTTGTTGAGATAATGATATAACAATCACCACATCAAACAAGAATCAAGATTAGAAAAAGGATTTAAGAACAGGTAGAAAACGATTAGAATGGATTTAGGGTTATTTGCCTACTTTTTTAGGAGAGAATCGACTTTGGGTATTTGATCTAATGAAAATTACTAGTGAAGTAACTCTTGAGTTGGGTACTCGGGGAGTGGAGTAGGGCGAAAAGGTGCTTCGTGACCGAACCACTATAAATCATCGCGTCCGGTTTGCACTTTCTTTTACCTTTCGCTTTATATTTTTATTTACGTTATCGCCTTACATTTATATTTGCATTAGATCTATATGTGTGTTGATTATTGCTTATATTGTTTGGATGATGATTGTGTCATGGATAGAAGTTAACATTATGATTGTGTTTATATTGCTATGACATGTTTTAATGAATATAGATGTATTATTCACACTTCTCATATTGCGTTCAACTTGATTGATAATTTGATACAAAACGTTTTAAATTTTTAAATGAAAACGTATTCACCCCCTCTACGATTTCCACAACTCACATGCATGTTACTGTTGGGTTTGTGCTCATGTCATACGAATATTTATATGGCTAGAAATACGTGAGCCTACGAGGTCACACACGTTATACATTTATGTATCATTCTAATGGACTAAAAGTTATATTATTGGACTAACTAATAAGGCTTTTTAATTAATAGGTAATTAAATGTAATTAACTATAAATAATTAGAAAAGTCAAAAAGTCAACCCAAGAGGTGTGGCTTATGTTCGACCGGCCACAAGGACCCAAAGGGGGTTGGATTGGGCTTTGAGCTATCTTTTCCTACAAGGAATGCAATTTAGGTAAACCCTAAATCTATCCTTATATAAGGAGGATTCTAAAGCTCATTATTCCCATTCCTTCTCTCTCTCTCTCTTGGCTCGATCACAACAAACAACCCTTAGGGTTTTTCTGGTTTCGATTCTATTGGTGTTTACATATTCGTTAGTCAAGAACTAGCATTCGGGTGATCCTGCTTGACGTGTAGTGTATGAAGCACATGGAGGTTACTTACTTTAGTAACTTGGAGTAGTTTTCGGTAAGCACGTTTATTACACACGTGCGTGTACTCAAAGAATCTTGCGTTCATCACTAGCTTGATTGCTAACGGTATGTTTCCTTATTTATGTTTTATGTGTTAATTATTTATGATATATGAATTAGATCCGTTGCGTAGCTCGTTTAATATTCTTGTAATATTAGGTTATTTAGATAACGATTTCCAGCAGTGGCATCACGAGCCATATCATATAGCGTAGTAATTACATAAAAAAAGTAAATTATATGTAAAATTCGACGCCTATATATGTGTAATTGTTCCCTTTTATGTGAAAATTTATTTTAAGAAATTATTTAGAGAAATAATCTTGCTTAAAATTGGTTACATAATTAAGATAATAATATATAGGGATATATTTTATATGATTTATCTAAAAAGCTTAAATTTTTTAATTGCGTTTTTAGATTTGCTATAAATATTTGTTGCTTATTTATCCTGTTATAAATTGTCAACCATGGATTACGTGCATGTAACCCAT
>BQNB010083854.1:1396-28921 GCA_026074375.1 Tanacetum coccineum | reverse complement strand
CGAGGTAACCTGAATGAACACACTTTTGTTGTTCGGTAACCTTAAAGTTAAACTTCGATAGTCCAGTAACCCTAATGAACAAAAAAAAGTTTAGTAACTTAGGCGAACAAAAGTTGATAGTCTAGTAACATGTGTATCTAAAAACCCACGATGGAACTACAGGATAGATCTTTCACATATTAATTTTTCACGTGTTTATTGTAAGTTGAAACGCCCCTTTCTAGATTTACATTTTTGACCATAAATAAAAACTTTTTCGCGAAAACGACTTGACCTTGTGTCCCTTTTATAAGATAACCAAAATACATAACCATTCACTTTTTATAAGTATTACTAAATGAAACTAGACTCAATTATCTTCGAAACGCCGGGTGGCACGCCTTCTAACTCCTTACGATTTGGTTTTTATTACTAAAACAAGATTGACCTGAAACTGCAGATACGGATATGCCATATCCATAAAATGGATACACTGTACCCACATTAAACCTTCAGTATGTCGTATCCATACTTTGGATACGCCGTATTGAACCAACAGACCCAGAACCTGCAGAAACATGTGCAGAATTACCCTTTTTGACCCAAAACACAACTTCCAGAACTCGATACTTCACATGACATTCCAAAAACCATAAATACATTATAATACATCATTAACATAACGTTTGTGGTCTCAACGACCCATGACAACATTCTTTACCATTCGATGGGTGTTTTGCCAAACACCTTTTTTTACCCATTTCACATTCTTCCTTTGACCCAATTGCATACCTTTTTACCCAAAATCAATACAAAAGACCTTGACACTTAACAATAATGTTTAGAAACCATTTCACGTTACTTTGGGGTTTCAACATCGTTTAGAGCTCGGTATCTAATACTAAGCTCTAATCATAAACCAACACTTCTAGTCCTTGCTTCCAATATCTAGGCCTTTATCCGGGGTCTTACTTTTTCACATTGCATCTACAAATGTTAAACAACTAAACCGTAAGCACGAGGCTTAGTAAGTAAACGACAATAACATGTTATTTTACATCATTCATCTCATAAGCATCATTCTTATTCGTTATTAGTCCATAAGACCACCTTTCATCATTATTAGCACATTACACTTAAAACACATTACATCAAATCATACAAAATCATTTCATACCTTAAATGGGTCAATTTAGGCTTAACCACAACCTTGGCTAGTTTACTAAACTAGCCTCTAATCTACTTCTTAGTCCAAGCTTCTAACCAAGACTTCCTAAACCTTCATTATATCAACCAAATAATACATATAATGATAGAATCATGTAATAGCACATTATAACCGGTTTACTTACCTTGAATCCAAATCAATAAACATAAGAATTATCACCATCATCTTCAAAACCTATTTTCACATAAAAGACATATCAATAACAAGGGTTTGCATAACCCATAACTTACCCAATTCCCATCCTTAATCATCATATGATCATATCTTGATCATGTGATGAAGACTTCCAATTACTTTACATTTAATCATCAATTAACCTTAACCCATAATCATTAACACCTTAATACTTGGTTTAGAAACCCATTTACCCAAAATCCCAATTTGGGTATATGAACCCTAATTTATAAATCATCCATACAACTTAAAAGAGAACTTACTTACCTTGAAGGATTATTTCCATGGCTTATTCTTTCCATAATCATACTTAATTACCCAAGATTAAACATTCTCCTTGATCATCGTATTTTTCTCCTCCTTTTTCTTCTCTCTAAGTGGACACACATACACACTTATGAAGTTCCTGGAACTTTAAGGAAAGTTCTAGCTATTTGTTAGTTAGAAGTTTACCACTTTGGCACCTTTGGTCCCTCAAGTCCTAATTTCTCTTATTTTGGCCGACTTAACAAATACGTTGTATCCATTCCCATGGATACGTCGTATTTATGCTAGATTATCGATACTCCGTATTCATTAACTTTGATATGCCATATTCATTCTTATATCAATATGCCGTATACGTCCTTACCAATACGTCGTATTGGTTCTGACAGATAGACAACAACTTATGTCCCTTAGCATATCTAGACTATTAAAGTCATAGTCAAACTTACCTAATGGCCTTTTTGTAATTAAATACTTAAAACCCGATTTTGGGGTGTTATAAATCTACCCCCTTTATTTAGATTTCGTCCTCGAAATCTCTTCGTCTAATACTAACCACATTTTGGCTATACTTTACCCCTTATTCATTTTAACACTTTTAAACATATACTTAACTAGTTGCAACAACTTATATAGTTTTGCAACTCTAGCCATGCTATAACACCTTTATTTACCTTTAACACCTTCTACTTCTTGCTTATTTCTATCACAATTACACTCTTTTTATGACAATCGTCATTTAAGTGACATTTTACCATTTCAATCTATCATTATATTGACCTTTTCACTTTAACGTTATCCATAAGGTCTACATGTCATTTGAAAACTTTACTATTTTGACTTTACATAAGTCAAACATTAACTAATACTTTTGCATTCTATCATTGCCATTTTACCATTCCTTTAACATTTTTCACTTTTATACTTCATTTTCTTTACTTCTTTCTAAATAATTCTCCACACGGCTATAGGTCACTTGAAAGTTCAATACCTTTAACTTCATAAATTTAAACTTTAACTAATACTTTCACATTTTATATAAGGATGCTAATACAATTTAGCGACCACTATATTCATTACTTACATTAGAATCGTGCCATAAGGCATATTATAACATCAATTCAACTTTCATCCTTAGTCCTATTCTCATAACTTCTTAGATTTAGCTTTCTTTCTAAAATCTCTACCAAAGGTCGCACACAAATTCTTATTTCGCCTATCTTATTCTCTACGACGTCTAACTACTTTTAGACCCTTATTTTCTACTTCTTTAATTCCTCGCATGTTATGCCAAGAACACATAAGCCCACTCATCCATACTTCTTTATTTACATTGAGAAGTCTCCCAATCAATGCAAATAAGAAAGTATAAACTTATGGTTCGGTGATCCATAATTTCTTTATTTAAATGAAGAGGCGTCCCAATCTATTTAAATAATGAGATTATAAACCATTCTACTTATACACTCCCGACATAGCACTCTTATTCCTATTACCCGCTATAACTTTTAACCTTTCATACTTTACATTTATCGACCACTATTCTTTTACTTTTTCTCACGTTACTTTTTTTACCTCTTTTAGCCTTAGATCCAAATCATTATCACATTCCCATTAAAGGGACTTTAATCGTACCCTTGTGGTACCATTAACATTCTTAGGCTACCCCGAAGGATACCATTACATTAGACTATCCCGAAGGATACCATTACATTAGGCTATCCCGAAGGATACCATTACATTTACACCGGATCCAAGCTAAATATGAATTTATCATTTTTACCCCTTTAGTCATTTACGTATTGTTAGGAATATTTGTAATACTTAGTTTCTACTAGTAGGTATGTAGTTCCTACTGGTAGAGTAGTAGTTCCTACTGGTAAGGTTATTATCATAGTTAGTCCTAGTAGGCTAAATTTAGTTCCTACTGGTAGAATACTTAGTCCTGGTAGAGTCAAATAGTTATTCCAGGATAAGATTTTAGTTAGTTAGAGATGATGATATGCATGAGCTAAATAAGGAAGATATTCATGCATATCAATCTCACGCGTTTTTAGTAAATGCTGATTAGGGTTTCTCCACTATAAAGAGAACCTACGGCTTAGGGAAATGGAGAGATCCAGAAAAACACATTTCTCCTTGTTAATTAATAGAAATCCATAGAAGGATCTTTTAGTTTTATTAGTCATGTTCTTCTTATTAGTTGTGTCTATATTCCGTACAGACATTAGCTTTCTTAAGCAAGAGTCTCTCTTATGATTAGCTTGTGATTACATAGGTTAATCACCATCCTTAGCAGGCAGTAAAGATCTATCTAGAGTGGGATCTAACAATTAGTATCAGAGCCTCGTGGCTCTTGATCTAGGGTTGATAAGGTTTTCGTGTAAATTATTTTTCTGTTTTTATTAATAAAAAGGCGTATTTGATTTTAGGGTTTTTATGCAAACCCTAATTCTTCTGTAGCAGCAGTCGTGGGTTGAAGAGCAAGCAAGTTTCACACAAAGCAGCAGGTTACCATATCCAAGGGATCTATGTTTTCCAGAAGTGATACATTAGGTTCGTGACTGGATATAAATGTTGGGCTGGATCTGAGTACATTCATTTGTTCTGGTCACACTCGGTAATTCATTTGTTATGGTCACACTCGGTAATTCCTACTGGTCACTTGGTTCTTGCTGGTTTCATTATGTTCCTGCTGTTTGTTGGTCTCGGTTTCTGCTGGTCGCTATAAGTTTCTACTGGTCACTTAAATCGGTTCCTCCTGCTAGTATTGCCTGATATCGGATTACATAACTCATGGTATAATTCTTGATTGGTCGTTGGCACTCCTTGTAAATCGAGCACGTTGCTGACGGTGGCCACGATTTCCTGATAAATGGAGGTAAAAATCTATTTATCTCATGACGTCGAACATGTTTTGCAAGCAATTATTGCCGATATCGGATGACACACACATTTGTGTATAGTTCTTGATTGGTCGTTGCACGCTCTTTTTCGCAAGAGGACAGAGCTCACTGCTGACGGTGGCCGCGGTTTGCAGATAGAGTAAAGATGCTCCCTTTCAGGGGAAGTCTTTATAGTAATGTCTATCTCAAGAAATTCTTGACTTGATTTACAAGAACTATACATGCCATGCACTTCTTGAGGGGAAGTCTTTATCTTTTGATGCTTCCTATTGAGTTGATATGACAAAAAGGGGAAGAGTGCATGGATTAAGGGGAAGTCTTCATCTATATTAGCTTCAGGGGAAGCTTGTGCTTATTGGTTTTGTCATTATCAACTAGGGGAAGATTGTTGGGAATTATACTTTGAGTTGATTATGACAAAACATATTAAAGATGGAGGACCTACAAGACAAAGCTGGAATAACATTAATGCTGATTGAAGATTAGTCAAACAGTATTTAATGCTCAGCTAAAAGATAAAGATCAACATTAATGCTGATTGAAGATTAGACAAATAGTATTTAATGCTGATTTATAGTTTCCTAATTTTTGATCTTATCTTGTCTTGTAAACCCTAACCCCTCTAGTATATAAAGAGGGGTAGGCGTCTAGTATTGATCATCCATCATAGTTAGATCTCTCCAATGAGAGTCTAATAGTTAGCTTATTAGTTTATGTAATAGTTCATAGTCGACTGATTAAAGTCGAATAGTTTATAGTTTATTAGTTTATGAATAAAAACCTTGTTCATAACATTGTTGTTCTTATTTGTTATTCCGCTGCGTGATCAATGTTATGATATCCTAGATGGGCAAAACGATCTATGAAGCCTACAATTAAGGTTTCAACAATTGGTATCAGAGCGGGTTGCTCTTGATATCTAGGATTCAAGGTTTTATGGTAGAAGAATGAAGAAGAAACCTAAACACGGACGCGTTTGGATCTTGAACGATGATGATGTTTATGGCTCGTTTTGGAGATTATTTGAAGAAGACATTTGATTATTACTTATTTGATGTTGTAGTTGATTTTCACAGGTTTTGTGTTCTTATCATATCTTAAAGGAGTGGTCACCTTTAAGATAACTTGTTCGTGATTATAAGGCGGTGACGAAGACTTGATGAATCTAGCAAAGGTGTACGATCTACCTTATGATGCTTACTACGTACATTTGCTATCACTTTAAGGAGTTACGTTATTGTGCTCAGTGTCTCATTTAATAGAGGAATGAGGATTTTGTCAAGAGACATAGGTCTACTTATACATAGCAGGTATGAGACTCGACGTCATGTGGATAAACAGGATATAAGACACAAGTTTGGGAAATTCAACTTCTTCAACAAATTCATATTATTCGTTTTTCTTCATCATTGATAATTTCTTATCATACATCTCTTTCATATATCAACGAGATTGCATTCATTCTTTATCATTCATATACGTCTCATACTTATTCTCGTCATACCATCACATTATACTTTATTACGTTTTCTACATTATATGACTTATCATACTTCAACCCTTTATTAGCAATTCTTACAAATTTTTACTCTCAATACCAAAATCCTTCATTAAACAACTTCTTCATCATTCAAACACCTTTACATTATCTAGCTTATACTTACATACCTTTGTTATTACTTATTAACATGCATTCGTATGCATTTATCTTTGCTCAAGCATTTCTTAAACTCATACCATCATACACATCTTATATAGCTTACATATTTAAATAACCTACCATAGACCTTGCATTACATAAACATAAACTTCTATACTTAACACTTCTCCGGTAAGTGTTTCACCTTCTTAACCACATTCATAATCCTTTAGTCTATGGCAAAAATAACATATATCATTTTTAAGTCATGCTTCATCAATTATGCAATCTTAAGCATCTTACTTAACTCATACCTCTCATAATATCATATCTTCCTATATTTATATAACACTTAGACATATAAATAACTTTCTTATACTTACATCACATAATTACATCAACATTTTCAATTAAAGGTTATTCAACAAGCGTTTAACATTCTAATCAAAGTCATATAGTCAATGACCAATTCACATTGCATAATCATTAATATGTCTAAGCATCCTCATTCTATTTGCCGCAAGCACTTAACTACCTTATAACTAAGGCATTTACATTCTTCGTTACTTAAACTTACGGCATACGCATCTACAAGTGGTCTAAGTTTAGGCAACCTATAGTGGAAACCTACTTCTCATAGACCGAAGCTCTCATACCAAGTTGAAATGCCCCTTTCCAGACTCACATTTTTGACCATAAATAAAAACTTTTTCGCGGAAACGACTTGACCTTGTGTCCCTTTTATAAGATAACCAAAATACATAACCATTCACTTGTTATAAGTATTACTAAATGAAACTAGACTTAATTATCTTTGAAACGCTGGGTGGCACGCCTTCTAACTCCTTACGGTTTGGTTTTTATGACTAAAACAAGATTGACCTGAAACTGCAGATACGGATACGCCATATCCATAAAATGGATACGCCGTATCCACATTAAACCTTCAATACGCCGTATCCATACTTTGGATACGCCGTATTGAACCAACAGACCCTGAACCTACAGAAACATGTGTAGAATTACCCTTTTTGACCCAAAACACAACTTCCAGAACTCGATACTTCACAAGACATTCCAGAAACCATAAATACATTATAATACATCATTATCATAACATTTGTGGTCTCAATGACCCATGACAACATTCTTTACCATTCGATGGGTGTTTTGCCAAACACCCTTTTTTACCTATTTCACATTCTTTCTTTGACCCAATTGCATACCTTTTTACCCAAAACCAATACAAAAGACCTTGACACTTAACAATAATGTTTAGAAACCATTTCACGTTACTTTGGGGTTTCAACATCGTTTCGAGCTCGGTATCTAATACTAAGCTCTAAGCATAAACCAACACTTCTAGTCCTTGCTTCCAATATCTAGGCCTTTATTTGGGGTCTTACTTCTTCACATGGCACCTACAAACGTTAAACAACTAAACTGTAAGCACGAGGCTTAGTAAGTAAACGACAATAACATGTTATTATACATCATTCATCTCATAAGCATCATTCTTATTCGTTATTAGTCCATAAGACCACCTTTCATCATTATTAGCACATTACACTTAAAACACATTACATCAAATCATACAAAATCATTACATACCTTAAATGGGTCAATTTAGGCTTAACCACAACCTTGGCTAGTTTGCTAAACTAGCCTCTAATCTACTTCTTAGTCCAAGCTTCTAACCAAGACTTTCTAAACCTTCATTACATCAACCACATAATACATATAATGATAGAATCATGTAATGGCACATTATAACCGATTTACTTACCTTGAATCCAAATCAATAAACATAAACATTATCACCATCATCTTTAAAACCTATTTTCACATAAAATCAATATCAATAACAAGGGTTTACATAACCTATAACTTACCCAATTCCCATCCTTAATCATCATATGATCATATCTTGATCATATGATGAAGACTTCCAATTACTTTACATTTAATCATCAATTAACCTTAACCCATAATCATTAACACCTTAATACTTGGTTTAGTAACCCATTTACCCAAAACCCCAATTTGGGTATATGAACCCTAATTTATAAATCATCAATACAACTCAAGAGAGAGCTTACTTACCTTGAAGGATTATTTCCATGGCTTATTCTTTCCATAATCATACTTAATTACCCAAGATTAAACATCCTCCTTGATCATCTTATTTTCCCCTCATTTTTCTTCTCTTTAAGTCGACACACATACACACTTATGAAGTTCTTGGAACTTTAAGGAAAGTTCTAGCTATTTGTTAGTTAGAAGTTTACCACTTTGGCACCTTTGGTCCCTCAAGTCCTATTTTCTCTTATTTTGGCCGACTTAACAAATACGCCGTATCCATTTCCATGGATACGCCATATTCATGCTAGATTACCGATACTCCGTATTCATTAACTTTGATATGCCATATTCATTCTTATATCAATACGCCGTATACGTCCTTACCAATACGTCGTATTGGTTTTTACAGATAGACAACAACTTAAGTCCCTTAGCATATCTAGACTATTAAAGTCATAGTCAAACTTACCTAATGGCCTTTTCGTAATTAAATACTTAAAACCCGATTTTGGGGTGTTACATATTGTAAGACCGATCGATGTAAAACTAACAAGATAAATTTTCAACTATTTTTCTTTATATATATACTTTTGCGTTTAACGCGTGTTTGCTTTAGCATCTTTAAAGAATCTACGAATTTATTGTAAAAAAATTTAGAGTCAATAACAATTTTTTTATGTCTTGTTATTTTATTAACTTAATTTTAATCTTACGAGCTGAACTAAGTTAGTAGATCATGTTGGGTAAACAGGTCAATGAAGATGGATCACTTTTCATGTTCCCCTAGCATGTCGAGCTTTCTTTGACTTTAGTTGTGGCTTAACTAGTATTTTCGTGGTCCTTTCAAACTCTTTTTTAACCATCTCAAAGAGGTTTGTTTTTTAGTGTGTGTCGTATATTGTGAGATATGTTTATATTTATTTATTTGGTTTGGAAGAGAAGATGCAAAATATGAAGAATTCTATGAGCAACTTTAATTTTTCAGGTAATGCAGGTATATACACGCAAGGAGCACCAATGTATTATGCCCGAGAAGGGAACAGACCTGCAAGTGCAGAAAGAAATGATCAACAAAGTTCAGTGCTTCCATGAAGATTGCACTGAACAATCAGGCTGGATCCATTAAAAACTTAGAAAACCATGTTAATTAGATTGCCCAAGAAATAAAACGTAAGGGTTATGAGGCCTCTACCATCAATACTGGTAAAGCACAGGTCAATGCCATCAACTCCAAGTTTAACTTGGTTCAAGATACACGTTTTACTACTTTTTCTAACGTTACTAAGAGCATTGGGTGTCCTACGTTTTCCCCCAAAACACCATCTGACGTCGCCAAGTGCACATCGTGGGTGGCGTTTTCCCGTCTCGCGCCGTAGTTGCCAGCCAAATGATCTCTTTTTTTGTATTTTGTATTTGTGTTTTAGTGAGTTTTAAGGGTGCACGACGACACCAAAATGTGGTGTTATAAGAGTGAGGAGTGTTTTTGGTGTTGTGGTGAATTTTAGTTTTATAAAAAAAATGATAAGCTTGCAGTCTTGCACCAATTTTCCTCACGACACCAAGAGGGCGGCTCATGGATACCCGATACTCTAACAATATGTTTACTGATAATCATAACACCTAAAAGGTGATACATTTAATGATGATTTGACGCTAATATAAATATGCTTATTTAAAAAGGGAAGTGATACTCACATCACAAAAAGTGATATGAACACCACAATATCACATCACTGATGCATAGGTTACAACATAATACATTATATGCATAATTGTGGTGTGCAAATCAGTATTACTTCCCATTTAAAGAAAACCAATTAAAATTTTATCGAACCTAAACAATAAACAATAAAAAAAAAACACGTTCCATCCGCGTCCGATGAGTGTCAACAATAATACATCCAACCGTTCATTTAACAACAGCCACATAGACACAAACACAAGTATTAAAACACATACTTGAATGTAGGTCCCATCATCATCTTCATATCCAACATGCCTCGCTGTTAAACAATAAAAACATAATAATAAAACACTTTAAAAACAAGTCAATTAATTAAAACAAATCATTTCTCATTACAAACATCAATACCTTCCTATCAATTCAAGCAAAAAATTCATTTTATAAACTCAAAATCACTCCATCAAATTATTCAAAAGAAAAAATGTCAAAACAAACATACAAAGTATGCTTCTGTTTCCGACGACGTTTCAAGCTAGCAGCAACAGAAGCACCACCACCAATAAAGTCCTTATTCGAACAATACTCCGATAATAACGGGATAATGACGGTTGATCATCTCCAACGCTTCTTAGTTGAAGTGCAGAAACAAGAGAAAGCTAGTGTTGAAGATGCACAAGCTATTATGAATACTACTGCTCATTTGTTTCATCGCAAGGGTTTTAATTTAGAGACTTTTTTTAAGTACCTTTTTGGGGAATCTAATCCTGCTCTAGAAGATCGTCTGGTAATTTTTTTTTTTTTGCTTTTTCACTAGATTATACCAACATAATTGTCCGCTGCTAAGAATAGATAGAGAAATTCGATCTCTATTACTTTCACTTGAGAAAGAGAGAGAAATCAGTAATAAGTGTTTCGGTTAAAGTTAAGATCGAAAATGTAAGATAGATCATTTACTTTAAAGGGTGTTCTTGAGTATCACTTAAAGAAGAAAAAGAAAAAGTTGTGTTATCTAGTAGAACTTAAGGAGGAAAAGAAAAGGAAAAAGACTAAAGACTTGAAAAAAGCGTGATTTGGTTGATTTTTTAAGTAAAGTGTTTCCTCTCAAAATTGGGCTAAAACTGTTTACTTCCTATATTTTTATTTTTCTTTACTAAAAAAACCCCAAGAATACAAGAAAAGTGCAATTATTACACTGTTTACGGATTAGATGATTATAATTGTCCACTGCGGAAAATAGATAGAAAAAAATTTGATCCTGTATTACCATATTATCATTGTTTGCGAAAGAGAGAGAACTCAGTAATAAAGTATGCTTGGGAGTTGGGACCAAGGGAGTATATTTTTGAGATATAAGTGGACAGTTTTTTTTTAGGTAGAGAGTTTATGAAGTTGAGATCAAATAGTGTTACTTGTAATTGTAACATAGATGCTTTACTTTATGTAGTTGTATGTAAAATTAGTAAAGTTTTGGTTAGATTAAGTAGTATGTGGTCAGGTTGTGGTGGTCGTGGCTGGTTTTCAACTCGTTTCCATGCTACCTGCTAAGTGATTATCCTTATTGATATTGCGTTTGGTGGGTTTGGAGGTCTAGGGGTTTATACATTTTGTGTCATGGATTTTCACACTTTAAAGTCGTTGTTTGGTCAATTCGTAGTGGCTAGTTTTAGGAACGCCAGTGTAAGTTATCAGTTTGGTCCGTTATGAGACGTTAGCGTGAATGTAATCCTTTCATCTTGCTAGTTTAGCCTTTTTGTCAAAATAAAAGTGGTAGAATGTATGTTACATTTTGGTATAATTTTAAACATTGGAGCTTTTGTCGTAAATTAGATACATTAGTGTTCCATTTGGGGAATTAAGCTGTTTTTATGTCTCGTTTTGGTTATTATAATTGCATTCGGCGGCTTAAAATGGTTAATTTGTTTCTTGAGTTTGTCAACCGGTAGCACGCATAACAGGTTAAATTGTGTGACTTGTCATAACTTATACCCAGATTTGACCTGTTTTGCTAATGAGTTGTTGATTAGTCTTGATCACGTGGATATTTATTACGTTGTACCGAAGGGTTACTGGACTAAGGATTCACCTCACAAACACAGCTCAGCGTAAAGTGTCACACGTCAATATATGAGTATAGCTTATGACACATCACATAAGAAGATTTGGCTTGCTATGCCGGTTACGGTTGAAATAGCAACTTATTTCGGTTCTGAAAATGGACTTGTTTCAAACTTTTTTTTTCAAAAATGTTTCATTATCTCTTTTATTAATGTCTTGAAATGACAACTTATTTCCAAAAAGGTTCCACATTGGTCATTTTACAATTAAAAAAAATGACGAGATGGACTTGTTTGAGTTATTTTTCTTTAAACGGTAATCCAAATAATAGTGTCTTAATATATTCTTGCTTGCCTTAAAATAGTAACAGAAACATTCACCCTATTTTTTTGTCCTCTGGAATGTGTATGATAATGATATTTCTTATCATATTCAGGTTCACCATGATATGACTGCTCCATTATCTCACTATTTTATCTTCACCGGTCACAATTCCTATCTAACTGGGAATCAACTGAGCAGCGACTGTAGTTTCAGTGCATTTACGTAATTACATCTAGCAATAAATTCATTGGACTTGCTATATATTGTCAAATGTCATTAATCATTTCTTATGTTATAGGACATTGACCACTCCGGTTGAACTGATCAAGTGTTTAAGGTCTATTAAGGCTCATGCCTTCACTGCATCCGAGTACCCGGTTGTAATCACCCTTGAAGATCACCTTACTACAGATCTTCAAGCTAAAGTGGCTAAGGTGAGTTACTATGATTCGGGGGAGTTTGGATCTGCATTTTGTTTAATTAGAATCATATAATCGACGGTAATGAATGGATTGTAAGAGATGGTATTTGACTGTGTTTTTGTTGTTTGAAGTTGTAATAAATGTTTGACAAGATTTAACAATTTTAAAAACTAATGTACAAAATAACCAATTATAAGCATGTGTAATTAGGTAACTATCAATTTAGTATGAATCTGATATCTAAAACATAATTATAAGCATAATCTTTATAACCAAACATTAATAGGTAATGTCAACAGTTTGATAATAATCAGAAGGAAAATTTGTTTATTTAAACATTTGAATTTGATTATTTTCAAGGCGCAAGCCCAAATGCCCACTTAGTTTCTTTTATTAATGATGTATTTAGGACTGACTTGAAAATTTTCAAGTGAAACTTTCTAGGCCTTTACGTGTGATCTCTATTTCATTCATTTCTATTGTGACTAAATTGTAGATGGTTACTGAAACATTTGGAGACATGCTGTTTACTCCAGATGCAGAAAGTTTAAGTGAATTTCGTTCTCCAGAATCTTTGAAAAAAAGGGTTATTATATCTACTAAACCTCCCAAAGAATACCTTAAATCGCAAGAAAGTAAGGCAGGTGCAATGGGTTCACAGAGAGAGAATGATGCAGCTACAGGAGCTTGGGGTGGTGAAATTCCCAGCTTTAAGTCCAGGAGTAATGCTGACTTTAAGGTAGTAATATATAA
This sequence comes from Tanacetum coccineum, assembly GCA_026074375.1. NCBI lineage: Eukaryota > Viridiplantae > Streptophyta > Magnoliopsida > Asterales > Asteraceae > Tanacetum > Tanacetum coccineum. Next base: position 15,408 of record BQNB010083854.1, on the reverse strand, counting down.
TTTACTAATTTATTCAATTACATAATCAGGAATATACAGTGAGTTCGTTGCTAATTGACAATGGTTTAGCACGAGGATTTGGAAGACGAATTTGAAGAAGAGGAAGATCTTCAAGATGACAATTGTGCCCCTGAATATAGGAATTTGATAGCAATTCATGCTGGAAAGGGCAAGGGCGGTTTAGATGATTGGCTGAAGGTTGACCCTGATAAAGTCAGGCGTCTTAGCTTAAGTGAACAAGAGCTTGAGAAGGCAGCTAAAACTCATGGCCCTCAGATTGTCAGGTATTGATTAAATCTTTATGAAATATTTGTTTGCAAAATAAAGATATCTCACGATATGGCTTGCTTTAGGTTCACTCAGAGGAATATTTTGAGGGTGTATCCTAAGGGGATACGGTTCGACTCATCTAATTACAACCCACTGATTGGGTGGATGCATGGTGCTCAAATGGTGGCATTTAATATGCAGGTTAGTCATTTAGTACCTTTAAAAGTTTGTTAGTCTGATCTTCTGATGAATCTCTTAAGTCAAGTCATGTTTCTTTGTTTCATATGCTTATATTGTGACATCGAACCCAAGTGGCCCTCTGTTGTTCTTTTGCATTAGATTAGAGGTGGCAAAATTGGGTGGTCGGACTCGTCGGTAACGGGTCAAATCGACTCATTATAGCACGGATGAAATAAGTAGGGCTGGGCTGACTTGTAACATTTTTCTTGTTTGAAACCAATTCGGTGTCAAAGTGTGATACCCAGTATTCGTGTATAAACTTGCACTAGTTAACTAGCGCCATGATGGCTACTAGGCCTGTAAAGCAAATTATATAGGTTTATTTATTTGTAGAGGTTATATCTATTATGGACACGTTAAAAACTGTTAGGCGATGAGTGTAGATTAGGGCACTTATACGGCACGGGTGTCGACGTGTCGTTTGAAACTATTGCTGTTTGCTTGGATGTCACTTGTGGACTGGTAAAAAATTGATGTCATTTGTTGCAGAAGGATTACTTAGAAGTGATTTGAGGTTTTGAGCTCCCATTGAAACGCTTTCTTTAAGGTCTAATGTAGGTATATATCTATGATAACATTGTGATATAATTATGGATCCATAACCTTGTGATATACGTATGGATCCATAACCCCGTATGTATGCATTAGTTCCAAAACCACTTATTGGTGGAGCCAAAGTAGTTGTATACTTGTATCAAGTGGTGGATCTGAAATCAAATAAAAGTGATTTGGATCAAGGATATCTGCCACAATCACAATCCAACCAAACACCAGGACATTGGGGAATTCTTTTCATGGGAGCTTAAAACCAAGGGTGTTAGATACATTTCTAAGCTATTCTTCACAGCTGAGTTATAAGTTTTCATTCCACACGTGAAATACGATCCATTGACAAGAGCTTAAAGGAAACTTTAGCTATATAATTATTCCTTAATGTTACCACACCACCAACACATACTTCAATATTATTTGATCTGTACAATGCATAAATATGGCTTACACCAACCGCAAGCACAGATGATCCAAGTGATGAATGATCTGGTTGGTCATAAGAACGAGTTGACAATACCTGTTATTACTCTTACAATATTAGAACGTAGCCCACAGGGTGTGGTTACTACTAGCCGAAGTTAACAAACTAAAATATGTATATTGAGCTTGAATAGCATTGGTGAAGCTGAATTGGCCAAGCTACAAGTTTATTGTGTTGGTCATAATTACAAAAACAATAGGAATGATTTCTCGTTTGTTTCTAAGTTATAATCTGTCATCTTCTTCATCTTTGGTATTCTATTTTATAGCTAATGCGCTCCATTGATGTTCTATTTCTTTCGCAATACATAAGGACTAGAAGTGGATTGTAAGTTTTTGTTATTGTTATGAACTAAGGAATCAAAAGAAAATGTGGTTACAAGGTGATGCAAGACTTTTTCATTATGTTTGTGAATGCTGTAATCGTGTAAAACTTTTAGTAGTAAAAAGTACATTTCATGGTTCTTGATCTCCATTAATCCATCCATATGTTAAGAACCTTGAACCTTTTGTCTCTTTTGATTTACCACTTTTATACAAGAAAAGGACTCTTAAGGAATTACCAGTAACAAATCTATGTTGACAGGGTTATGGACGGTCACTTTGGGTGATGCAAGGAATGTTCAAAGCCAACGGTGGTTGTGGATATGTTAAGAAACCCGAAATCTTGATGAAAAATGAGGCCATCTTTGATCCTAGAGCTTCATTACCTGTCAAAATCACCCTCAAGGTAAACAAGCAACCAATTTCCTTTCATCTAAACAAATTTCCCTCTGTGCACGTTTTGTAGGTCTTATCTCACTTCATTTATAACTAAACCATATAATTTTGGACCCCCACAATGCGACTTTCAAATGATTGCATGTGGTTAGACGTCTTAATGCTAATTTGACAAATTAAACCTCTTTTAATGCTTTTCAGGTAACCGTGTATATGGGTGAAGGATGGTATTATGATTTCTCACATACGCATTTTGATGCGTACTCACCTCCAGATTTCTACACAAGGGTAAGACACTTGATGTAATATTATTCAAATTTTGGCCTTTGACAGATCATATGTCGCTTTATTGATATGTAATGTTTAAATAAACCCCAAGCAATCATTTGACAAAATAGTTCCAAGCATCCAAATATGCATGCCGCGAAATACTTTGTACACGTATTCCCCTGAAAATTAATGCAATTGTACAACTCTTTCATGTAGAGCTTGTGAACTTTTTATATAATCAGTGTGCCCAAAAATTCATACTTAAATAATTTTATTGTTTTTCAAAATAGAAGGCACTTGAAAGTTGGAAGGTTTTATGCATTAAATCCACTTTCGTTGACTTCCTACTCGTTTCCTTTAGACCTAACCTTTCGACTTTACCCTTTTGATACACCCGGTATGCATAATGCATAACCCAAATCGTGTATATGGATTGAAATTGACACCTATAATACGAAACTTATAACATTGTCCTTTTGCAGGTTGGAATTGCTGGAGTACCTGCTGATACTATAATGAAAAGAACTAAAGCAATTGAGGACAACTGGATCCCAGCATGGAACGAACAATTTGAATTCCCGTTAACAGTTCCGGAACTAGCTCTCCTTCGAATTGAAGTGCACGAGTATGACATGTCAGAAAAGGATGATTTTGGTGGTCAAACATGCCTGCCAATTTCGGAGCTGCGTAAAGGAATCCGTGCAGTTCCACTCTACAGCCAGAAAGGCGATAAGTACAAGTCAGTAAAGCTACTTATGCATTTCGACTTTGTTTGATGTGCTACTACTCGGGTTCTCTTTGTGTTTCTTGTGCTTGTCGGCATGTTGGTGAGAGCCTTGTTGTTGTGTGTATATGTATGTCTGTATGTTAACTGTCGGAGTTGATTATATGTGAATATGTCTGAGAACTGTTGTACAAACCCCCAAAGTATCTATGTTTTTTGATAGTTACGTTCGTTCCTGGTATGAAAGAGTTTGAAATATCTCATGTTTTAAATTTGGTTTAGTTGTTTAGGTCTTTAGCATCCTTCATTGTCTCTTTCAGTCCTTACTGAAGTTCCCGCTGATAGAACTTAGTTTCTTAACCTGATTTGGACTTGAAGAATTGTTTTAAAGTTTTGTGGATGCACACTTTTTTTTCATCAAAGTCAGAGTGCATTTATATCCTGCTCCGCAGAAAGTCATCACGATATGATTAGGCTCATTAAACTGAAATCTCAATGATTCCCGTCAACGTTTAAACACTTCCATATCCATGTGAGATCTGATTTTCTTCTTTTATAGGCGCACGTAGAAAAAAATGTTGTATCCTGCTTTGGCAACATTTCATACATCCAGAAAACACATCAAACTCTAGCCATATAAAAAGCTGGAATGGGTCGGGTGGGTGTCGCTCAAAATTGACGTTTTCCATTGCTCAGTTTCTATACATCCAAAATTGAAGGAATATTTATTATTTATTATAAGGTGTGCGTCATTTTTTTATTGGACCAGATCAGATTGAAATCAGATGATAATGAAAAGCACAACCAAACCACACTGCAAGCTGTGTGGGTATGTCTTAATCCAAAAGGAGGATTACAAGACTGGATGGAATGGATACGGGGAGTTTTGCGCGGGTAAAAGCAACCGGCCTTGCCTTTCAATATCAAAGGTGAGGGTGTAGTTTGTGTGCGTGTGTGTCATTCTATCAATTATAATCCGATTTCAAAGTAGACTAACCATGACTCGAAATTCATTAATCAAATCCTTCAAAGAATGGCATCTGCAAATTGTTGCATCCAACATATCTACTACACTCTTTACAAATATACTCAAGTCCCAAATCTAAGGAAAAAAAGAAGCTAAACCCATAAAAATGAAATAAACAAAAAATTAGAAATTCAATCAGAACTAGACATGCTGTTATGACTACCACTGCGGCATAGTCCCAAAGCTCTCTCCAAATTATTAACTATATCAGTCATTGTTGGTCTATACATACCCTCTGAATTGACACAATGCAAGGCGGTGTATGCCATTAGCTCAACTGCCTCGGCCTCGTTAACATCTGGCATACCCACCCTCTTGTCCAATATCTTCTCCAATTCGCCTGCCATGATTATGGGAACTGCATAGTCCACCAGGCTTATTGGTGCACCACCATTAACTTCAGTGCTCTTAAATATGGCTCTTCTTCCTGTTAAAAGCTCTAGCAATACTACTCCTAGACCGTAGACATCACTTTTGGTGGTTAGTACATTGAGTCCATAGTACTCTGGATCAATGTAGCCAACTGTCCCAGCTGCCTTTGTTGGTCTGAATACGCCATCAGAGACTGGACTCATTAGTGATAGCCCAAAATCAGAAACTCGAGCAACCCAATTGGCGTCTAGTAGGATGTTGGATGATTTGATGTCTCGGTGAATGATAGGAGGGACTGCATAGTTGTGAAGGTAGTCTATACCCCTAGCAGCATCTAAAGCAATTTTGATTCTCATTTTCCACGAGTTTAATAAGCTGCTACTTTTTTCAGTGTTCATCTTGTCGTGTAAGTGATCATGAAGAGCTCCGTTTTTCATGTAATCGTAAACTAAAAGCCTCTCTTCCCCTTGTTGGCAAAACCCAACGAGTCTGACCAAATGCTTGTGATTTAGTCTAGACAAGAACGCCAATTCTGAATCAAATGCACTTTCTTTCTCTTGAAATTTCTTAATTTGGTCACTCGTTTCCCCTCTTTTTATGGCTACCTCACGACCATCTAATAGTTTGCCTCTGTACACAATGCCAAAACTCCCTGCACCAATCTTGTTTTCAAGGGAAAAGTTATTTGTGGCTAGAGCTAAGTCGGCAAATGTGAACTCCTCTTCTTTTTCTGCTTGTTTTGAAGACGTCCCGCTTCTTTGCCTTCTAAAACCTCTTGACAATTGCCGTCTAATGGTAGCTGACCTTGAAACCGGAGCAGACCTTGAACCCGAACTACCATTTGTAGGAGGAGCCGCATTAGTGCCATTAATTGTGGGTTGTACAGAGTTGTGTATCCTCTTATTGCCAAAACAAACACCCGTCCATAAACAATAAATTATGGTACAAATGCCTGCAACAGCCCCAATTGACCCAACAATCGCAAATGCCAATAAACCCCTTGTCAATTTTTTTGAACGCAAAGTCCTTGGTGGCGATGGTGGGCCCAATGCAGGAACTGGGGGAGCCAACGTAGGAATATCACAAGGTCTACATATAGATCCATCACCCGAACAAAGTGACAAAGATTGGGGAAATATACCACATTTACAATTAGACAACGGAACACAAGGACCAGGAAGAATTTGATCAAAACCAAGCGGATTAGAATCATTTCTAAGCCATCCTACTCCCCAACAAATTACAGAAAAATTAGCCGTCGTCAATCCACAAGTAAAATCCAATCCTGCAACAATAGTCTCAAACGAAACACTAGCAATATTATAATTCACATCCCCTCCACGACCACCCCAACAAACTACAGAATTATTCAACTTTCTCAACGCACAAGTATGATTAGCACCAAGCGCAAGCCCATAAAACTCAGACGCCAAATGATCCGGCACATTAATCTGTCCATAATCATTATTACCTCTACATATCAAAAAACCAGTAGAATTCAGCCCACAGGCATGACCACCACCAACGCCAATAGTTAACATCCTAAAACCCTCAAAACCCCTCTGTACACCCATCGCCGACACAGAATCAATCCCAAAACATCCAACACTATCATTAAACGTAACACCACACGTAAATCCTAAACCAGAAGAAATCGTCCTAAAAACATAATCTCTCGTCCCAGACAAACCACCATTCCTCCAACAATTAACATTAGGTTCCGTAGCATTAGTAATAGCACATATCTGCGTATCACCAATACTCAAATGGCGTAACAAGACCGTCTCATTATAGTAAATTCTCTTAGGAACCAGCTGAGTGTCCCAGCACACCAGAGTTGATCCACCTGACCTTACTCCACAAAAAACGTCACGTCCACCTGATATCGACTCGAAAGAGATATTGGAAAAAACAGGAAACACCTGCCCGTTACGCCAACATTGGATTCTTTGGCTTGGTTGGCCTGCAACTATGCCACATATAGTGATATTAGCTCCATAGCTAATAGAAACTGTAGTGGCTGAACCACCAAGTGCATTTACTGGCGAAACGACGATGGATATAAGTATAGATAGTAGAATGACGGCGGTTAATGACGTCATTTTCCGGCTGTGATACTTTTCATCCGGAAAAAATATAGGACAAAAACAGAAAATGAGCTTTTTTTTAATAATGAAATGTGGAAAATCTGTTGGGGTCGTTAGTTAAGATGTGTATGGGGTTTAGGGAGTGATAGGGTGACTGGCTGTGAGGTGAGGATTGTGGTTGGCGAATGGTGGAGTGACACGTGGAGGGTGAGTGTAGGGTTTGTTTATAGGGGTGGCAAATTTGACTGGTGCATATTTTAGTTGAAAACTTAAAAATGAGAGTGGTAGTTATAGGAATGGTCCTTGAGTTATGATTTGATATATATTTTTAGTTAAAGATGTTTTATTTGTATAATTGTGTTTACCCATGTTTAGCATGTATATTTTTATTTTAAGCACTCGTTCACATAATCACATGCTTAACTGTATCTATACTACTATATAAAGCATTTATAATGTGGGACCCACTACAAATTAAGATATGTGCAATCTTGACCATCCATTTTATTTTTGGGAATCACGTCATAAAGTGACATGTGTCACATTTTGATTAAAAAATCACATTTATTTTCAAATTGAAATATCTTTTTATCTATTTAATTTTATTTTGATCTAATTTCACCATATTTTTTAAAATTTTATGCTCTTTAATTCAACATCCATTTTGATATATTTTTATAATTTTTTTTAACATTTTAATGGGTTTATTTTATGTTGATTTATATTTTTTTACAACTTTAATCTTAATTAAATATAAACTTGATACGTTAAAACTATATACTTTCGGAGAGAGTGTTGTCTTTTTACATGCGAGAATGATGATGTTAATATGGTGTTGCGGGAAAGTTACGGGAAACCCCAACGAACACATACATTTGTGAAACGAAATTACTAAGCGGGTAGGAAATTACGTAAAAAGTTGAGTTAGTAAATTTTTTATTGCCGCCGCTATGCGCGGGTAACCAACTAGTATTTATGACCCGCCTTAATCTTTAGTTATTGATCATGATTTTCTAGTTGAGTGAATATGATAAAGAATTTAAAAACCGAAAAATACATAAAGTACTTTTTAACATTTTCTTTATTTATAAGATAAACTATAACTAAAACTTACCTTGATTGTGAAAATAATGACTCTAACTCAATAAAAAACTTTGAAAACTTGTTTTTATCATCTTCAACTAAACACCAATATCTTTTATGAGATACGGAAATTTCAATTGATTTTTTTTACTTCTATTTCCCGGTCTTCAACCACTATATGACTCCCTTTGTCGCCTTGTTTAATTGTTGGCAGTCTCTTAATGGAAGATGAAGCTCAAAAAATTTATTTCAAATTTTTCATAAAAATGTTAGAAGAAGAAATAATAATTGATTGGAGAATAGGTAGGGTTGAAAGACATTCGCACAGTTGGTACAGTAAATATAACAACATAAACTATTAGGTTGCGTTTAGTTAGAGAATTTTTTTTCTAGTTTTGTGTTTTCAAATTTGTAAAAAAAAAGTGGAGATTTATTTTTCACAAAATATAGAAAACGCGTTCATGTGATATTGTTTTCCATTCTCAAGAAAACAAGGGGGTTACAAAGAAAACAAGGAAAACAAATAAAATGTGTTTTGTAGTTTCCCTTGTTAAATTAAAAAATGCATGTTTTGTGTTTTGTAGAGAATTTTGTTGGAAAACAATGATTTGAACGCGATCTCTGTTTTCCTTGTTTTTCACAAAACATTTTTGTGAAAAAAAGTGTTTTCCCTCCAACTAAACGCACCCTTAGTATCATCAGCTAATGCAAATGCTAAATTAGTAATTTGTAACAATGTTAAGAATGGCATGACTAAAATGATTTAGAAACAAGATCATAAAGAGCATATATATACTTTGGACTAAATTTGTGAATTATGAATTGTCTAGGGATGATTCTTTTAATTTACTGAAATACATTTTTGGGTTCTAGTATGTTTCTATGCACGTTCCATATTTTTTTTTTGAACAAGTATGCTCATTCCATTTAATACGCCTAATTTGTTTTTTCTGCGAACCCCGAATTACTTTAAAATTTGAATCTTCGTAGACTTGTCATTGTTATTTTAATACCTTTTGAATGGAGACTAGCATAAAGAAATGGTATACTAAAAAAACGATGCATCTCTAATTTTACTTTGACAAGTTATGTAAAAAGTTTGATTATATACTAGAGGAATGAATCCACGAGAAAATAAAATAAGAAAGAATGAGAAATTTTTGTAGCCACATATTTCAAATGAAAAAAAAAAGTTTTATGAAAGATACATCTTATTTTGTAAGTACATATGAAATATACGATTGTGATTACTTCTTATCCTTTTTATTTTACTTTTATTTCTCATTTGATCCTTACACTATATACTAATTTATTTATGCTTTCTTTCTTGTGAAGATGCTTAATTATTATATAATGATTATTAACTAAAAAAAAACCATTAAAATGATCGATTAATCACCATGATACTAATATTTTTACTTTAAAAGAAATTAAAGGTGTGCTAGACCAAACGAAAATACAAATTTGACCTCTGAAGGTTCAATCCTTGAGATTCCCAAATAAAGAAAATTGTATACCACCATAAAACGACAACACAACAGATAGAATGTTAATTATTTAATTTCGTATAGCATCTTTATATGGGCGAGTAAATTGCATAAATCATTCTTAAAGTTTGGTCAAATTGCATGTTTCGTCCTAAACATTACGAAATTGTAAGGATCGTCCTTGTGGGGAAACTTTTGGTGCAAGTATCGTCCCTGCGGGGACGATAATTACACCAAATGTTTCCCCAAATGTTTCCTCATAGGGATGATACTTGCACCAAAAGTTTCCCCACACATAGTACAATCCTTGCCACTTTCATAACGTTTAGGAACGAAACATGAATTTTGACAAACTTAGAGACAATTTTATGCAATTTATATATATGGGCACTTTTAATTTTATATTTATCTGACATTTTTAAAATTTATAGATTAAGTCCTCTAACTAGTGACGTGGGGGGGGTGTGTGCGTAGATTCTGCTAAACGATGGTGTATAGGAGACCCATTGGAAATATACACGGGTTGTTCTCTCTCGCGCAACTAGTTCGTGGAAAGAATTATTTTCCTAGCGATATTCAGATTTGGAGTTTTTATGGCATCGTTAAAGAAGCTATTCTTCTTCATAATGCCTTATCGAGACAAACAAAGGATGCCGGTTAGATCGCTTTTTGGTTTGATGCCGGGTGTTCGGTTTCGTTCATGGGAGTTAATTCAGTTGGCGCCATGGTGGAATCTTTCTTTTTCTAATAGCCTTTGGTTGTTTTGCGAGTTCGTTTCGTTAGCGTTTTTCTGTTCCTTTTCGTTCTTTTTTTGTTGGAATCGCTTTTTGCGTGTTATATCGTCTGTCTAGTTTCTTTTAGCCATTTTTTTATAAAATTCCATTTGCAGTCTCAAAAAAAAACGTTACTCCTAGTTGCCCATAACTTAACTTCTGTAACATGATGAAACATATGTTAATATTTTGTCGGTATACGCATGGTTTAGATCTGAGGCTAATCGGAGTGGTCACTTTTTACTCATCTTTTACACAGGGGCGGAGCCAGAAAGTTTGGCTCGAGGGGGCACACTTTGATATTTTTTAATAACTACACTACAAAATGATTCTTAAGAGGGGCAAATTACGAAAAAAACCGGATATTTTCGAAAATTTACACTACAATTTTTTTCGCTAGGGGGGCACTTGCCCCTTGCCCCCCCCCCCCCTCTCCCTTTGTCTCCCGCCCATGCTTTTACATTATGTCACTTTAATTTTCTTTTTTTTTTCATTTACTCAATCCTTACTCTCACTTTTCATCTGTTTTGGTCACCACTCACTCACCTTTCATACTCATTTTTTTTACTTAAATACTTTTATTCATAAAATAAAACGTAAATATATAAGTAAACGTAAACATATGAAATTAATAAAAACGTAAAACGTACGAAATTAAAACTTTTATTCATAAAAACTTAAACGTACGAAATTAAAAAAATACATAGATAAATAAAAACTTAAACTAATATTACAAATTCCACTTCTCCTTGATCTCCGCCCTCATTTCTTCCATCTACCTGCGTGCATCCTCAATCAAGTGATCATATGGCTTCATATATAACATTATGTCTTTTTGGCCTTGTTGATATTCCTGCATTGCCAACTCTAATTCACGACATTCCACCTCCCTCCTTTTGATCTCCAAAAAGGTTAAGTGTTCTTCTTTCTTCATTTCGATGACACGTTCGTTGTGCATTGCCATCTCGGAGACCATCAACCTAGCCAATGCTTCGTCATTCATACTTGATGACGATCCCGATGATCTCGACCATTTCTTCTTCAAACCTTTCGCTTTGTCCCTGCCCATTGGTCATTGTCGAAGTTCATGCACCTCATTTTCGTCGTCGTCGCAAACATCAACATTCAGATTAATACTAGCATCCCTAGACTCTGTGTTGAACGAACTAGACCTAGATGTCTTGTATCTCTTGCTAGCTTGGTGATTTGAGAGAAAATCAGGAACTTCAGTATCCATCCATTTCGGGCTTTTTCTTAAAACCTCCCAACAATGACGAAGTGTAAACGTCATTTCGTGTTCAGCTTCATAGTCAAGACGTGTCATTGCGTAGTAATCTTCGTCTCCGGCACCACTCGTCTGCGTCTTACGCATGACGTTAGCGTACACTCCACAAAATCGAGCCACTTTTGGGCGCACCGTCTTTCATTTATCGTTCATCATGTCGTACGTTCGACGACAAGATGCCTTTGTTTTGTTCTCCAAGTACCGTAAAGCCTCAATCCAAAATCCAGACTCCCTCCTCTCGTTACCAACGGAGCTATTTTTGAATACGTGAACCCAACCTTTACATAACTTAATTTCTTCCTCATTTGTCCATGCAGTGGACCGGGTGCATCCTCGTTTTGAGCCGTCCTCTTTTGGCGTCCTCTAGTCGGCTTCGACTTCGGTGGCGGGGCCGCGACTTCAACGGGAGAGTTCTCACGAGCGGTGTGTTGAAAAGAAGCGGTGTATTGAAAAGAGTTCGAATATTGAGGTGAGTACATATCTTCAGTTGAAAATGAATGGATGGGAGACATGGGTTGTTTCATATGTGGTTGTGATGACGAACAACCCATTTGAGGTTGTGAGATGTAATTGAGGTTATCGAATGGGAACACGTTTGGTTGTGAGGCGAATTGGCTAAACGCGTTTGTTTGTGAGTATTGGCTAAACGTGTATGGGTTTGATATGGTTCTGGTGTCGGTGTCGGTGTTGGGTTTCGGTATGATTGGTTTGGGTAAGGTTGGTTAAAATATTATGATTATGGCTGTAAGTTCATTTGTTGGTTCGGTGATTGGTTTTCGAGAGCAAACGTGTCGTCGGGTGTCGGGGGAGTGCTTCGGGTAGTTTTTTGTTGTTGACATTTGGTGTTTAGGGGAGTCTTTTGTTAAGATATTTTTGTAACTAAAAATGAGAAGTAAAGTTTAAAGAGTATGTATATAAAATGGGGATGTTGTGTTTAAAAAATGGTGAAGTTGTGGGTATTTATAAGTAAAAATGAGGTAGTTAAATTTTTTTATAGAATGCAACGGCGAAAAAACAAGGGGGCCCACAAGATTAACCACTCACGCATGGTGAGTGGCTCACCACTTTGGTCCGATTTTTCCAAGACTCGCGCATGAGTTTGTTGCTTCGTTTTGGAGTTAGCACCAGTGAGTCGGATCACTAAAGAGCGAGTTCACCGACTATGGGTTAGCCTAATGGGTTGTTACAAAGGACGTCTTTTGATTTCCGGTGACCTTAGGTAATAATAACTACAATATGACTTCTATTACATTTGTGTAATAATAAAGACAATTACTTATAAAAACTTGACGGTATATTACTATTATATATATATAATTTTACATCGTTTACTGAATAAAAAAATACGACCTCATTTAAGTGGATATAATGTGTTACACACCTCTCCGAAACATTCTGATAAGGCTGGATGGAATGGGAGTAAACTCACCATTCAAAACCAAAGTCACTCACAAAATCCTTATGCCGGTCAAGGCAACTCACGCGCGACTTAGGTGCAAAGTGGTGAGCCACTCACCACCGATGAGTGGTACTTATTTGGGACGCACATGTATTTTTATCAGTTATATATAAAAAAATAAAAAAATAAAACCCTCTTTTTTACCTATAAATACCGACTATTTCACTCATTTTTATACACAATTCATATATTTTTAAACAAATCTCTCACATTTATGTTTACGTTTAATTTAGTTTAAACAAATCTCTCACAATTCATATACTTTTAAATTATGAATAAAAGTTTTTAATTTAGTTTACGTTTTTATTAATTTTGTACGTTTACGTTTTTATTAATTTCGTACGTTTATGTTTTTTTTAATTTCGTACGTTTACGTTTTTAAATTTATGAATGAAAGTAATTAAATAAAAAATGATGTGTAAGGTGAGTTTGATATGAAAGGTGAGTGTTATTACGGTTGAAAGGTGAGTGGTAAAGTTAGAGAGAAAAAACTGACATGACGCTGATGTGTAAGCCTAAGGTGAGTTGAGTGTTTTTATTCCATCCAGCCTAATACAATACCTATTAGGCTTATGATATATGTACCCCCCCTGAATCACCGTTTGTACCCCCCCCCCCCCCCCCCCCCCCCCCCCCCGGGTTTTTTGCGGTTTTTTTTGTATATATATTTTTTGTATTTTTATAATTTTGTATATGTTATAAAACTGTGACACGGAAAAAAGAAAACGAAAAATATAAAGTTTAACAGGTCAAAAGTATGAAATTGTTAAAAATTACGGAACAGAAACTGATAAAAAACTGCGTTGCACTATAAAAATGAGAGTACAAAAGAAATCTTTTGTACCTTTTGGCACTATGCAGTGGGCCAGAGGGTACCAATAGGGGTACCTAATTATTAAACACTGTAAAGTGTAAACAACCCCGTCGTGGCCCTCATGATTGCTTTTTCCCTTCACAGCTTAAAAACGTAATAATTCACTTGATAAAATAAACAAATAGGAGTAGAAAAATACAAAACATGTTAAAAAGGACAAAATTGCATGGAAACGTGGATCATATTATAATTGTTAACTGTTAAGCATATAAAGTAGGACAATGCCAACTTTTTTAACATTTAAAAATAGTTGGATTAAGAATATATCCATATTTAGTAGGACATGTTAAAAATACAAAACTTTGTTAA
>BQNB010083853.1:0-13702 GCA_026074375.1 Tanacetum coccineum | reverse complement strand
CATTGTTTCTACATAGTCATTTGTATTTATACATCTTGGCTATCATCCTTTATAGGCTGCAAAGATCTATTCAGTTTTACAAGGACCTTCACTAAGGATTCAGATTTCGATGATAAGTGATCACGAAGTTGATTTGGTATCCTTTATTTGAGATTGAAGTGGGTTTCATGAAGGCGTATACTTATTTCATCATCGAGACTTCCTTCTACTTTCTACCCCTTTTCTTTAAACCTAATATATCAATTGATAACTTGCTTGAACATATACGGCTTATGATTAAGACTTGGATTATCTAGTTATTTCCTGATGTAAGGAGTTACATTGTAGTGCTCATGGGTTATAGCTAACTTAAAGGAGTTACATTGTAGTACTCAGTGTCACACGCAGATGTCAATGTGGATAATTTCAAGAGGTGGTGTACTTCTTATACTTTTAGGACTTGGGTATAAAGTACTTATAGATTTAATCTTGCACTGGTCTTCTATCAACAACAGTGCAAGCTTAAGTAACAAATTTAGGTGATTCTCCTTTAGTTTCAAGTTTGGTATATCGAGTTTACTTCACCAAGTGGTTACAACAATAGCCGACAGAATAAGAGGTTGGTAAGTTAGCCAGAGAGTTTAAAGGTTGACATGTAATCAGCAATTCTCACGGGATATTATTGTGCTATTCCAAGACAATGGTACTTAACAGTCTAAGTAATATTCTCAAAGTTCTTCAACAACCTTCATATACAAGACCTTGATTATACCAAGTTTTCTTGCTTCATCTCCTACTATGGTTTCTGATGTCAAAAGGGTAATGGTTTGTTTGGATTTTAAGATTTGTGCTTCAGACAAGAACTTCTCGAGTATATGAACGTACATGACAATGATGCTTTCGAGAGTTTGCAACCATCATGGGGGGAAATATGTACATCCGGGACATAGTTAACTTTGATGTTACCAGGTTAACTTCCAAGGGAAGTAGTGAATACTACTTCACTTAGTATGGTTTGTGAAGTATTCTGCAAACATAAGAAGAATTGTTGCTGATTTCTTGCATGTACCCCCGAACGAATATTCACCAAGACCCAATGACAAGTAGCAGGAGTATTTGGTATGGTTTTTCTTCTACAAAATTTCACTGTGCACGTCAATAACATATAAAAGATGGTTGAAGCTACATCAATGTTTCAAAATCTGCTCAAGATAGGGATATTAGTTTGGGGGAAGCTAATTCAGAAACTTTTCCAAAAAAGAGTCTATGAAGAAAGCTTTTTAAGACATGTTGTATGAATTAGGGGGAAGTTAATCCAACTCATGAATACTACAATGGTTCTAGAACAAGTAAAGACAATGAAGATCCAATCTGGAGTATAAGTTTCAAGACCAGGAGAACTCAGAAGACATCTTCAGCTTTGGAAGCGCTTTAGAAGACTTTATTTATGTTGTATTTGTACTTGATATGAACATTGTAAGTAATTCCGTATGTCCACATATTGGGGGAAGATCGTTAACCTTAAAATATGTTGACTTATATAGAATTACACTAGTTATCATTAGGCAAGGCCCACATGGACTAGATATGTTAAGTTAGTATAGTGTCCCTTATCTTGACCTATATATACCCCCTCCATACTTCCATGGAGGGGTGAGGATTCATTTTGTATCTCATTGGTATGTGTCTTTCTCTCTCTAAAAAACACACATTTTTCCTTTCTCTTTATAAATAATACAATGGCTAGTTATTCGTTTAATCCTCCTCGACCTTTAGATCTTGTTTAGCTTGTGTTTCTTATCGTTAACACTAAGTCTAAACCTTGTTTTGAGTGTTTTCAATTGCTCAAATATCATGTACATACCTTTATTGAAAGATCCACATATGTCGGGTAAGTGGAAAGTCGATGAGTAAAATACGTGTTAAACATTATGTTTGCATTATGTATCATTTGAGAAAGGTTAAGCATAAGAGAGGAAGACTAGAGAGGTTTCTTTTTCACTTTTCAATTTTTTAATAAAAGAGAGAAAATGGGGGAAGGGAAGGATTACAATGTGTCAAGAGCTTCTAATCTAAGAGATTATACATGTATTTATACTACTTTCTATCCTACCTTTCTAACTTGGTTATTTGGTCAATGTCACTTAAGTTGACCATATATCCCTTATTACATAGTAATTTAAACTAAAAGTAATTAATATTACATGACCAATTCTTAGTGAATAACAAACACTTTTTATTCCTAATAGTCTCCCCCTAAAGGTTGATTATTCTTATCGCTTCATCGATTGTAGAATTGGTCTTCCATTCATGAAAGACTCCCATATTCTCATCTGCTTGCAAAGATTTAGACACTTCACGATTTCTCGTTTATACGCTTTCATTATCTTAAGGTCTAATTTTCCAGCAGTAGAGTCTTCATCCTGAACTCTGTCTTAAAGATATTCAGCTTTACTTCCTTGAGCACCTTTTCTAGAGTTGCATCATAGAACTTTGCTATGTTAACCAAATCCATAATCCACTTCTCCTCTTTGTTGTTCAAGTAAATTAAACTAACAATAGGTTTATTGATAATAGAGTAAGGTTTACATGCCTTAATTCTAGGGAAGGTCAATGTTGGAGCAGTGAGGTTGATCTTTATCTGGTAGCTCTCTATCCCTAGTTGAAGGTCATGAACTCTCTTCCATATTACACAACTTCTAATAAAAGTAAGTAGCGAATTCAACAACTTGTTCTCATGATAGTTTTTGTTATTCAAGTACAAGTAGTACATATCTTCAATATCATTCTTGTTGAGATACTTGAAGTCAGCCTTAGAAAAGCTATCTAGTTCATCATTCTCTCTCATCACAGTTATTCTTTCTATGAAATCATGCCCATATTGTTGTTTAGTTGTAACTTTAACAATTTCAACAATCATGTGATTAGAGAAAACTTCTTCTGGATTATCCCTTACTTTCTTGTGCTTGATCTTGTACATTCTCTTATGCCATGAATCTTTCCAATGTTGAATCGACAACCGTGATTCTTCATTGAAAGTCCTGAATACTTTTCTTACCCATCAAATCATCTTTTCCTCAAGATCTTGTTTAGGAAATGAATTTGCTTGAATCTTGTGAAGCGAGAGCACATAGCTCTTCTCCTCAATATTCCCATTCTTCAAGAAGAATAAGTTTTTGTTGTACAAATACCTTGAAGCTTCATTCAAAGGCCCGTAAAGATTAAGAGCATCTGGCTGTGGACATTTTAAATCCTCCTGTATGCTTTCCCACACTACCTCATTCTCTATAAACTTCTGTGCTTGTTCCAGATGGTAGGCGTATTCCTCAACATCTCTAAACTGATTGCTCAGTATATCTCTTATTGTAGCCTTCATTCTTTCATGATCATAGATAGTAGGTACTCGCTTGTCAACATTTTGAAACTCATCAATCAACTCAGGAGTTTCTTCTTTCGAGATCACCTCTTTATCAATTATTGGAATATCAACCCATGCATCAAGATCTTGTTGTTGCGACTGTTCTTATGATGATGTGTTCATTTCCTTAGAAGATTGTTTAGATGAAGAGCCTCATTATGAGATAAACTGATTGCTCAGTATATCTCTTATTGTAGCCTTCATTCTTTCATGATCATAGATAGTAGGTACTCGCTTGTCAACATTTTGAAACTCATCAATCAACTCAGGAGTTTCTTCTTTCAGGATTACCTTATCTTTATCAATTATCGGAATATCATCCCATGCATCAAGATCTTGTTGTTGCGACTGTTCTTATGATGATGTGTTGGTTTCCTTAGCAGATTGTTTAAATGAAGAGCCTCTTGTAGACTTGGAACTTCTTGATATCTTTTAACTTTTTGCACCCTTCTCCCCCTCAGGATTAGCATCGTTACCCTGATGGTCATCATGATCGCGCTTGAAAAAGGTTGTTGTGGTGGAATTATTTGTGGCCTTTAGAGCAGTCCATAATTTTGGATCAACAACTTGAGATTAAAGGTCTGATTTCGTCTTCAGATAAAGCTGTTGTTGAATATCAGAGGTTGTTGTAGTGGAATTACTTGTGGTAGGATGCACATTAAGAACCATATTCTGCATATAAATTCTAAAAAGTTATTCAATGATCTGGGGTGCATGAGCAGCAAATTCTTGTGATATCAGGGCATAAACAGCAGGTTGTAAAGACTCTCTATTTCTTGACAGCATCAGAAACCAATCTTGGAAGATTATCATAGATAAGATCATTGGTGGTAGATGTAGCAATCTTGGGAACAATTTCTTTAAGAGATTCATTTACTTTGTCGATTATTTCCTGAGAATAAGTTTTAGTAATAAATTTCTTTTGCATATGTTGTGTCATGAAACCTTGACGTCTGCACATTCTTTTTACAGATCTTAGAATGTGTGTGTATCTTCTAGAAGTTGGTTTTGGTCGATCTTGAGATAGAGCATCAGGCATAGGTATGTTAGATATTGTTAATTCCTCGGCAGTTGCCTTATCTAAGGATAAGTCAGTCCTAAGGGATCTAGTGTGACACCCGTGATTTTATCATGTTAGTCATACCTTTTAGTGTTTGCTAAGTGTTTATATGTGCTAAATTTGTGATCTATGTGACCTTATCTATGTGCATGTTTATCATTCTGAGGTGCGTGTTCATCTCATTTTAGAATGGGTTTGAGATATTGAGGGTTATTTCCATTTTGTTCATGTGTAGTGACAATGGAAATTTGTGACGTGTTTGCATGCATTGCTACGTCAATCTGTGGATAATTATGTGTTGAATTATTATGGAAAGTATGTCATAATGGAAGTGAATTAGGTTCGTGAAATATGAGAGTTAGTAATGAACTTTCTAAATATAAAAAGTATTTTGATGAAATAAAAGTTATAAATAGAAAGTTAGTATTTAGGTTTTCATGCAAACGGTTTACCAAATTTGCAAAGGTTTTTGTAGGAAATTAAGGTAAAGTAAATATAAGTATAATTAAGAAATAAATAAATAAAATAATAAAAATATATATACTAAGGGGGCCGATCGGTTTTAAGGGAAAAAGAGAAAAAAATGTATTTTTTATCTAATCCTAAGTTTAGTTAGATTAGGATTCTATATATTTAGTTTGATATAAAACCCCATCTTATTTTTTTTCTTTCTCCCTTCTCCTTTGTGTCCTATGAAACCTCCCCCTAAGAACAAGGAAGACAAAATTTTGATCCAAGAATTGTGGTGTTAGGAGTAAGAAGGTAAGCTAGGTAAGGATCAAATCTTGTTATCCTTTTCAAATCATGTAACAATTATCATGGTGGATCATTAGGGTTTTAAAACTTCTGTAATTAATGATGTCATGATCATGCTAGTGCGTTTAGGTTTTGATTAGGATCATATTGGTGTAAACGGTTAGGATTAAAACATGTTAATTTGCGATTTAAAGTTAGACAGATTTTTGGGTCGTGTTCAACGAATGATATTTCAATGATGGTAACATGTTTTGAGGTGTTTCCAGTGCCTAAATTGTAGTTCAGAGAGTCCAATTTTCAAAAAGTCTGGCCTCGGACGATTTTGAGTTCTGGAAGTTAGTTAAATGTTAGCCACAATAAAAGTTGTCAAAACCGTAAATACGGGTCAGATTTGGGTCTGAATTAGAGAGGTAAACCCCTACTTAAAATTCGAATTAAGGTTATCCAAAACACATAAGTTAAGTTCTATATGTCTATTAACTTTACTCAAATTTTTAGCTTCTGATTTGTTGTCTAAGTATGGTTAGTGAGGTCAAACATTTTAGTGTGCGTTCAGATCCGAATTTGAGTAATTTAAAAGTTGGAATTTATTTGGGGCATTTAAGTATGGGAATAAATTAGTGGAAAAATAAGGTTGATAGTAAACTCAAGGAAGTTTATGGATGATTTTATTGGGAACTTATGAGGATCATTAGGTATGGTTTGGAAAATTAGAAAGTGTCACTAAAATTCTATGTTTTCGGGTAAAATGTAGTTAAGTAGTTTATGAGTAAATGAGAGGGTTAAAGTTGGGCATGGTGCCGGGGTGACCCATAGAGGTACGTACACCCCTTAGACATCCATTATATGATTGTTACATGGACTTAAGCATTTGGCTTTGTCGCGTGTAACACGTTTATATTTTATTGTGTAGCTTTGTGTAAGATATTTGAAAGCTGCTTGAGCATCAGGTAAGTTTCATAGTCCTTCTTTTTACATTGCTTTTAAATTGGGATAGAAATGATGCAAATGATTTTGAAATGTTTTTAATTGCTATGATTATGTGTTTTAATTTGAGTATGGACATTGTGTGACTATTACATGACTTGATGTTACATGTTGATTGTGATTTACTTGCATGTTCCATATTTGGCATGTCAAGTGTTGTTGAATGGATCGGATGAGTACGCTTACTTAGTTTTAGAATGGATCAGATGGGTACGCCTACCCAGTATTTGGTTTGTTGATATGCTGATTTGGATTGCATGTTAGCATAACTTCATGATAGTTCATATTTGTCCTACCTTGGTTTTAATAATCACAGTAATTGATTGAAAGTTTGAATTGTGTGTCGTAAACCTATGACTCTCACCAACCTTTGTGTTGACGTTTTTAAGCATCATTTTCAGGTGAGCATCATGAGGATCTTAAGAATAAGAGGAGTGGCTAGATAGACCATAGGCTGCTTGCGGAGTTTAATCTTCTAGTTTATTTCTTGCATGAATGAATATTAAATGTTGTTGATTTGAATTGCTTAGGTTTATTTTGGATGTTTTGCATGTCTTGGTATTGACGTAAACCCCATTTGCTTCAATACAAGACGCCAGTTATCTTTTATGTTTGTTTGGTTATTTTCATGACACCTCGTGTCTATACCTTGATTTCTTTTATGCATTGTAGTTCTCTATATAGACACCATTGTGTCATGATGATATCCATTCTCGTTACGCCTTGCGTTTCCGCCTTGGTGGGGTGTGACAGATTGGTATTAGAGCCTTTGGTTATAGAGAAGTAGGTGGTCAAGCCTAGACTATAACTTAGGAGTCCTTCATATAGATGTATTCTAAGGCCTAAGTGTTTAGTATTATAACAATTATACTTTCCCCTAATTAAATAGCTTTTATAATCTTATTTTGTCTAACTTTTATTTAGCTATTTTGTCTACTATTATCTAATATGGTATATATTACTTCCTTACTATTTATAGCTATGTCTCCCCTTATCCGTAAGAAGTTTCATTAGGGAACCATTTTCCTAATTAGACCTAAGCGCTATAGAGATCTAAAAGAGGAGCCAGTTGAGAAGGAGCCTCTTATGGAACTAAAGGAGATAGTGTAGTTGATCTCTTGTCGAATGCTCATAGTAGGCCTGGACCCGCTGAGTCGGGTGACTCTTGCGAAGGCAAATTCAAACCCAAGCGAGGCCCAGCATAAGTTTATTCTGTCTTTTACCTTGTCACGTTGCTATTGATTATTTCTTTTGGATATTTTATATTTTGGAGGCGCTGCGAGACTTTTGTTCCTTTATGTCGTTTCGATTTTATCTTTATATAAGTAAGTATTTTTTTTGATGGAGCATCCTTTTTGTGTTATATTGGAGTGGTTTAAGATGTGCAATGTGGTATATGTGCCTATATGTGTGTTATCATTGAGAGGTGTAGTCTTGGAAGTAAGTATACGTGTGAAAGGATGCAATTATAATTGTGGTGGCCAACATAATTATAAAGGCATCACACACGTGGACTTGTGACCATGATGGCATTGATCGGTGTTTGTTTGTTATGTGATAGTGTAAAATGTTGTTATATGTGGGTTAATGATAAGCATGGTATATAGTTAGAGAATTCTTCTCTTAACTAATGAGCGATTTTGTTGGGCTTAGTTGCGTAGTCAACAAGTTTCTTTTCTACCTAACGGTTATGAATATCTTGGATACCTTTTATTACTATTATGACTATTGAGTTTGTTCGATTGATCGATTATTTGTTAGGAATCCTAACTTTAAGTTTAGCATCCCTTCATCGTACTATGTTAGTACGGATGTCCTATCGTTCCTATCCGACGTCTTGATGTATATTGGTTGTTTGGATCTGCTCTTTTGGATATAGGTGCGTTTCACGGGTTCTTTCGTTGCATCGATTACTCGTATGAGTATCAACAATTTTCTTGAAGCACTAATGGTTCATAACATATTAGTGTGGATGTTTACTCCCTTGTTTTTCACATCCTTTAGTTTTCGTAACATGTTTGCGACATGTTAGTACTGATGCTTTTCTATGGTTCTTATTTTGATCGTTAGTACGGATGAGTCATTATGTTCTTCTTTTAGTTCGTAATGTCTTTGCATGAATTTCACTTGTACGTGTTCGTTTGACTGTTATTCTGATTATATGGTTCTTTGTACTTCCTTTCGCCTTTAAGCAATAGACTGTGTTAGAGTTCTTATGGTATTTTGCAATCCCTTCTGGGTGTTGCGATTCCCTTTGTTGAGTACATATTTTATATTGAGGACGAACTATAAAAATCCTAGTGAATTATATCTTGATGAGGTTTGGGAAAACTATTTCTGAAATAATTTTTACGAATACAACACTTTTATGGAAATGTTTCTTTATTTTTTTTGAGAAACTATGTTTACAACAAATTTTATGAAACAATATGATAATTGATTGACTGTCAAATTTTTTTAAGATAATCTTTATGAATAAGATATGATAATATTTTTATATGCTTGTTTTGATAAATTTTATTTTTATAAAAGGTTTGTTTAAAGTAATTTATATGGGTAAGATGTGATACACTGTTAAATAACTGTCTGGATTTTTATGACAACCATGTTTGAAAGGAACTTTATAAATATTATATTTAACACGATTCTTATATTTAAAATGATTTTTTTAAAAGAAAAAAAACGACTTTCTTTATTGTTCAAAAGGATTTTTTTTAAATAGTATTTAATTGGTTCTTTCGAGTAAAGTCGATTATTGGTATAAGAATTCTATCTTTCGTATTTATCATTATTCGATATGTGTTCCTTTGGTCTTGGTACGCTTTGTTGACTCTTTTGTTTGCATTTCCTATAGATATAGATATTCTATCCTTTCTTTTAAGGATTCCTATGTCATTTGATCCATGTCTATTTGCATATATGAAATCCCTTATATGTTTTCTAGCCTTCGATTCGATATTCGTTTGTTACCCTATTCGATAAATTCGTAACCTTTAGAATTCCTTGATATACGTTTTATTCGACCAAGAATCTCCCCAAGATCGACGACTTGTTCGACTAGTTACAAGGTTCGCATTATTTCTCTAAGATAGATATTCGATCGGGTTATCACCAGCTCCGAGTACATGAGGATGATATTCCAAAGGCCGCGTTTCGAACGAGATACGGACATTTTGAGTTTACGGTTATGCCTTTTGGATTAACCAATGCACCAGCAGTCTTTATGGATTTGATGAATCCGGTTTGTAAACCGTACCTAGATAGGTTTGTCATGGTTTTCATCGATGACATCTTGATCTACTCAAAGTCTAAGGAGGAACATGAGGTTCATTTGAGGTTGGTGTTAGAATGACTAAAGAAGGAGAAGTGGTATGCTAAGTTCTCTAAGTGTGAGTTCTGGTTGCAAGAAGTGTATTTCCTTGATCACGTGGTCAACCAGAATGGTATTCACATGGATCCAAGTAAGATTGAGGCGATAAATAATTGGAAAGCTCCTACAACACCGTCAGAGATACGATCATTTATGAGATTGGCATGTTACCATCGATGTTTTCTTTCGCGAATTTTTCCAAGATTACTAGCCCCTTTACTTCACTAAAACAGAAGAATTGAAAGTACTAGTGGGGCATAGACATAGAGGAAGATTTTCAGACTTTGAAGGACAATTTGTGACACGCACCAAAATTATCATTGCCTAATGGAACCGAAGATTTGTAGTTACTTTGATGCGTCAAAATCAAAAATTGGGATGTGTGTTCCTACAAAGAGACAAGGTGATTACGTATGCCTAGCGGCAATTGAAGATTCACGAGAAGAGCTATACCACGCATAGTTTAGAGTTATGTGCAGTGGTTTTTACTCTTAAGATTTAGAAACATGTATTGGTGACCAAGTATGAAGAAAGATATAACTACCTATGTTAATAAGTGTTTTGACTTGCTCGAAGGTAAAGGCTGAATATTAAGAGACCATCAGATTTGCTTCATCAACCAAAGATATCTGAGTGGAAATAGGACAAAAACCACTAAGGATTTTATCACTAAGTTACCAAGGTCAAGTGGTAGATATAATACGATTTGGGTAATAGTCGATAGACTGACTAAGTCAGCCTATTTTTTTGGTTATACGTGAAGATTATAAGACGAGGAGGTTAGCAAGGCTATATATTAATGAGATAGTAGCAAGGCATGGAGTGCATGTGTCGATCATCTTAGATCATGGTGGAAGATTTACCTTGCGATTTTGGTAGACATTGCAGAAGGCATTGGGAACACGGCTAATCATGTGTATGACTTATCATCCTCAAACGGACGGACAAAGTGAGCGTACCAATCAGACTTTTAAGGATATGTTGAGAGCGTGCGTGATTGATTTTTTTGGTGGTAGTTAGGATACTCATCTACCCTTAACTGAGTTTCTACAATAATAGTTATCATTCGGGTGTTTGATGTGCTCTATTTGAAGCGTTGTATGGAAGGAAGTGTAGGTCACCTGTTTTTTGGGCTGAAATTGGAGAAATTCGGTCGATTGGACCAAAATTGGTACAAGAGACAACTAATAAGGTGATATTGATTAAAGAAAAGCTCAAAGCGGCTAGAGATTGCCAAAAGAGCTATGTTGGCAATAGGCGTAAACATTTAGAGTCGAAGTAGGTGATAAAGTGATGTTGGAAGTGTCGCCTTAGAAAGATGTAGTGCATTTTGGAAAGAAAGACATGTTAGCACCAAGATATGTGGGACCATTTGAGATCATTAAAAGGATCAGTCCTATGGCCTATTAATTAAGATTGTCTCAATAATTTAGTAGTGTATTTGATGTGTTTCAAATTTAAAAGAGTATTGAACGGATGCAAATATGCAAGTGCCTTTGGAAGAAATTAAGGTACACAAAACTCTTCGTTTTGTTGAGGAATATGTTGAGATTATAGATCGTGAGGATTAAATGGTTGAAGCATAGTAGGATTCTGATAGTTACAGCCCGTTAGAACACGACGTGAGGTCTTAAGGATTTAATGAAAACTAAGTATCCACACTTGTTCGTTAAGCAAGTTATCGATGGAAGCACCAGTTAATGTTGGGTACATAAGCTTTCTAGAAGACTTTAGTACACCTTTTAATGTTCTAATGTGGTTTGGTTACAGTTATATTTTGAATAAACCCAAAGTCGAGCCGGTTCTTCAAAAACGTTGAGCTTTGTAACAAGTCATAGTTTAATATCAAGACAGTTCTTGTTTGATGAGTTGCGAGATTAGGTTATGAATCAAGTTGTTACACAACTGAAGGTTTTTGACGAGTTTCCTCGAGGACGGGCGAGGTTCATGAAGGTTGGATGATTGTCTTTGTTTATAGCTGTTATATGCTGCTATTTATACCTTTGTTTGGTTAAGCAAAAATTATTAGCAGTATAAATTTTGGGATGAAATTTCTCTAAGGAAGGGAAAATGTGACACCCGTGATTTGAGCAGGTTAGTTATACCTTTAGAGTTGGCTAAGTGTCTATACGTGTTATATGTGTGTGCTATGTGGCTATATGTGTGTGCATGATTATCATTCCAAGGTGCGTGTTCATCTCATGTTAGAATGGGTTTGAGATATTGAGTGTTATTTTTATTTTGTTCACGTGTAGTGACAATGAAAATGAGTGACGTGTTGCATGCATTGCTACGTCAATTTGTGGATAATTATGTGTTGGATTATTATGGAAAGTAAGTCATAATGGAAGTGAATTAGGTTCGTGAAATATGAGAATTAGTAATGAAATTTCTAAAAATAGAAAGTATTATGGTGAAATGAAAAATTATAAATAGAAAGTTAGCATATAGTTTTCATGCAAAAAGGTTTATCAATTTTGCATAGGTTTTTGTAAAAAATTAAGGAAAAAAAAGGTAATTACATAATTAATAAAAAAATAATAATAATAATAATAAATATATATGTATGTATATTAAAATCGGCATAGGAAAAAAAAGAGTTTAAGCTAGAAACAAATTGTTATTGGATAGGGATTGGGCTTGTTAGTTATCTTAATCATGTAAAACCCTAAACTAAGTTTTGTGCCTCATTCCCTGTCCCCACCTTTGTTCAGCCGAAATTCCTCCCCATATCCCCAAGAACATGATTTTTTTATCAAGATTTAGGTGGTGAATTCGTGTAAGATCGAGTGAAGGTTTAGGTATGATTACCAATCCAATTCTTGTTAAATTATTCATGATCGTGTAACAACAATATGATGGATCATTAGGGTTTATTATTTTCATTATTTTATAATATTTAGATCATGTGGGAGCGTTTGTGGCTTGATTAGGAGCATAATGATGAAAACGGTTTAGGTTAGAACGCGTTAGTTTAGGATTTAGGGTTTGGCAGATTTTATGGTTGTGTTCAACAAATGATATCTTGATGATAGAAATGAGTTAAGAAGTGAATCTTGTGTCTAAATTGTAGCTCAGATAGTCTACTTTTCAAAAAGTCTAGCCTCGAATGATTTTGAGTTGTGGAAGTTAGTCAAATGGTCGTTGCAAGAAAAGTTGTCAAAACAGCAAATACGAGTCAGATTTAGGTCAGAATTAGAGAGGTAAAACCCCTATTTAAAATTCTAATTAAGGTTAGCCAAAATTCAGAAGTCAAGTTCTATATGTCTATTAACTTCCCTGCGAAAATTAGCCTCTAATTAGTTGCCTAAGTATGATTAGCAAGGTCAAACATTTTAGTGCGCGTTTAGATCCGAATCTGGGTACTTTTGAATTAGGAATTTATTTGAGGTACTTGTACATGTGGTATAATTTTGGGGAAAATGAGGTAGTTAGTAAACACCTAAGTAAACATAGGTGATTTATGTGAGAATTTATTTGGTTCAATAGGTAAGGGTTGTAAGCGAGATAGGTGACACTAAAATTTTGCGTTTTCGGGTAAAATGTAGATCATTAGAATTATGAGTAAATGAAGTGGTTAAAGTTAGGCATGGTATTTGGATGACCCATGAGGATAATTAAACACCTTAGACATCCATCATATGATTGTTACATGGGCTTAAGCATTTGGCTTAGTCGCGTGTAACACGTTTATATTCTTTTGTGTAGCTTTGTGTAAGATATTTGGAAGCTGCTTGAGCATCAGGTGAGTTTCATAGTCCCATTTTATTATGTTTTCTTGGGATGGAAATGATACAAAATATGTTTTGAAATGTTATAATTGTTGTGATTATGTGGTTTAATTGACGCATGGACTTTTATGTAGCTATTATATGTTATGTGCTAAATGTTATGCGTTGTTGGAGCGGCGGTAACGTTCCTACCCATGTGAAGTGACGGTTTAAATGGATCGGGGGTAACGTTCCTACCCAATGGTTGATACTTGTTGGATCGAGGGACACGTTCCGTTCCCATGCTCGTTTTGGTTACATTTGCATGCAAGCTTGTATGATAGTGCAATAATTGTCCTGCCATGTTTGCATTAATCACAGTAATTGTTTATAAGCTTTGATTTTCATGTCTTTAACCTATG
>BQNB010083852.1:0-28921 GCA_026074375.1 Tanacetum coccineum | reverse complement strand
TTGCACTTTCGTAACGTTTGGGACGAAACATGCAATTTGGCCAAACTTTAAGGACGATTTATGCAATTTACTCTTAAATATACCAAAATCTTACTACTATATTACAATAAGTACAGAGTAATACATTTTAAATTATAATAAAAATACATTGAACTGATTATAGAAATCTATGGTCTAGACAAAATAAGTATTTAATTATTGCTAAATCAAATGGGAGACTCTTGACTTTTTTACCCACTCCTCAGTCCTCCTCAGTTCCCAATGTCCAGTCCCATCTTCTTCTTCGTCACTTTTTCTTTCTTGATTCCGACCAAACAAGACCACCAAAAACCTGGTTTTAAACTCATTTGACACTCTTTTTGTTAATTCTCAAAAAACGACGAGGGCACTCTGATTATCGAGTTGAGGGCACCGGACTTTTTTTCTACCAATTTGATATTTTTACCGCATGATTCCGTGTCTCTGCAAGAGGTTTTTTGGGGGCAATTCCCCCCAGTACTCTTAACATGGCTCCGCCACTGTCTTGGAGGTTTTGTTGAAAGGTCAAATACATAGGTTAGTGCTCGGGATCCGATCTACGTCTCCTTGATTCACAATGTAGGTCATTTTATTTACGATTTCATGTTTGTTATATACTTATGAAGTAACTATTTTGTTATGCATGATTATAGTTCCAAAATTATGATGTAAATTTTCTTTTGATTAATTAACATATTGTATGCAAGATCCTAATATGTTTATATATATCATTCGTGTATATTTGTTTTGTTATAACCTGCTTCCGCGACTTTGATCTTGATTACATGCTATGAATGGGTTACTCTTTTTTTATTCTACAAGAAAATTTTGAATATACACAGTTTTTAGGGTAAATTACACCGTTGGTCCCTAAACTCCACCCCGTTTACCCGTTTG
Organism: Tanacetum coccineum; assembly: GCA_026074375.1. Lineage (NCBI taxonomy): Eukaryota > Viridiplantae > Streptophyta > Magnoliopsida > Asterales > Asteraceae > Tanacetum > Tanacetum coccineum. The sequence goes on along the minus strand of BQNB010083852.1, from coordinate 28,006 downwards.
GTCCTGAGATAACGGGGACTCTCATACAAGGTCTCTTTTTGACACTGTAGTTACCCGTTTGAACCCCGAAACCCCGTTATGGGTAACGACGGTTATCTCCGTCGTTATCCTTGCCACGTCGCATTTTCAGCGAAGGGCAGTATCGTCTTTTCACATTGTATTTGATTACGTCGTTGGTCCCTGGCCAATTTGTTAATACAGTGCTTTTTACTGTAAATTATTTTTGTCGTTTTTCGATTGCACGGTTGGTCCCTGTGAAGATATCTTCCTCCCGCTCTCCCGCCCGAATCCATTCAGACCTGCATTTTTTTCACAAGACCCAAACATACCTAAAATATGTATCATTTACATCACTAACGCGAGAATCACATAAACAACAACAACATGCATAAATCAAAAGACTTGATTGAACTTAATTTTTGGCCAATTACATTTACAAGTAACATCTTCAAAAGATAAGATATACAACCATAAGATATAAAAGTCACTACATTCAACCATTAACAAAACAAAAAGTGACTAACTACTCGTTAAAACCTAATCATTTAAATTCATTTTAGCCACATGACGTTCCTTCTCATGGATACCAGCCAGAAATTCAGCAATCACATCTGTCAAAGCGGCAAGCTTAGCGGGTTCTCTAGCGTAAGTTTGTTTCAAAGACTCTAAAGAATCAACAGCCACCCCACATTCTCCCAAAGCATCCATCTCACGAATCAACACACGGTGCCCGGCGTTTTTCCTCCTCAAGTTATCACATTGATCACGAAGAAATTTTAACAAGCCTTCTTCTTCGGCAATCTCTTGCACAAACCAAAACCGCATATGCTTATGTAACTCGGTTGAACCGGTAATCTCCATAAGTTCATCAAAAACCTCAAAAGTGGCCATTAATTAATGCGGGAAAATATATAGTTTGATTGCAAAATTCGTCCCTTACAACTTGGGCTTAGCTTCTCATCTGCTCATCTTGGTTTTGTTATTTAAGGGTAAATGTAGTCAAACATACTACAACAATCATAAATTAAGTCATCCACAACCAACAATATTAACTCTTTTACACAAATTCACTTCATCAAAATGTCACTAGATATTAGAGATGATGTCACATAAGCAAAGCACACATGCTCGTAGAACCTATGCACCACAACATAAAATCCTTACTAACGACGACCTTTTAACTCAAATCTTAGTCCGAATGCCTATTCTATGTATTCATCTTTTTTACAACTGTATCAAAACAATGGCTAAGAATTCTTACATCCCCTGATTTCACCCATGACCGCAGCCAGATCTATAGATCCTCTTGCTGGTCTTTTTGTTAATCACATTACATCTTCATTCCATTGTGTTTTTGTCTCGTTAGATACCAGAATTAAGTCAAAAAAATACACTAGTGACAAGTCATTTACTCTTGGCTACACCAAGGCAGTTGATAATGTTAACATCTTGCAGTCTTGCAATGATTTGCTTTTGTGTACCGATTGAGGGAGGGGACTCGTTTTGATTACGTTTATAATCCATCCACCAATCTGGTTAAAATGCTGCCAGAACCAGATTACGCACATGATGATTCAAATTTTTATGGTTGTGCTGGATTGAGATTAGCATTTGACCTTACAAAATCACCTGACTACAAAGTAGTGCGTACTGGAAGCAACTCTTGTGAGATTCATATTTTTGTCCGAGTCATTGGCTAAGCAACCCAATCAATGTGTATTCTTGTAAGTAATTAACTAACCACTTCACCCCAAATTCACCCAAAAGTCACCCACAAATATATCTCATCCGTTTCCGTTTCCGTTTCCATTAATGTTATCTTACACCTACACATCACAACCCTTTAAAAGACCTCTTTGATAGTAATTTCTAGTACTTGCGCCTAACGGTGGAGGTTTGATCCTTTACCAAGCCTATGGTAATTTGTATGATATGAAAGGTAATGAGTGTTAATTTTCCGTTTCCCATATTGTTATAATTCATTATACACCTGAGAGAAAGAGAGAATTCAAACACTTATGTGAGTTGCTAGTATATACTTTCCATGCTTTTAATTACGAGGTCTAGAAGGTTGTGTCGTAAATTGCTTTTAAAGAGTAGGTTAAATGCCTCTAATATTGCTATTGTCTAGGTAGAAAAGCCCAATTGCTTGAGGACAAGAAAATCCCAAGTGTAGGGGTATTTGATGAGGAGTCATTTTATACACTTTTTTGAGGTCATTTAACCCCCTAAATCATGCAAATATGCCCAGATTATGTGTTTAATCGTTTGTTTTCATATATTTAGCACTTGGATGGCTTTTGGAGGAAATACACGTGATTTGGGCTCATTTGAAGAAGAAACGGACAAGACTACGACTCTACACCATATCTCTTGAAGAAACAAACATTCATATGGTGGAGACTGTAATGTGTGTTTTTACAAGCTTTAAATTTATAATAACTAGAAATACCAATTTTGACTAAAAACACAACATTCGGGCAAGTATACCCTATTCGAGTGTAATATAGTATTAGGTAAGTCCAAGTCGTTTCATGAGATTTGTAGCAATTCACATATTGTTTATCAAGTAACAAGGCTAAATGATTGTCACGGATCAAATAGCCAAAACGTGTGTATAAAGCAAAGCAAGTAAGAAACAAGGCATGCTACACATAACATAATAGATAGAGATAGAGCGAGACTTTATATAAACAAAGCATACAAGTCATATATGACGGGTAATCATAATAACAAGCATATCTACCAATGATAACACAGAGTCTTTTCGGCCTATATACTACATCATCACGAGTGCATTAAAAATGGTTTATATCAAATATGCATACATATGAATTTCTTCCAACCTTGTCGGACAACATAAGGAAGGGTCTTAAACATCATTCTACTTGGGTTGTTTATCAATTTACCACACAATTCTCACAAGTATGATATTGATTCGTATGGCCAACCCGATTCAAAATACATCAAGACAATTAATTCTTTCGGCCTATTTCAATTGAAATGATATACTAAAAGATAAACAATGATCCAAGTAAAGATAACATCAAATTCATAAGCATATATATTCATAAGTCATAGCAAAATCATCCAAATATTATATCATGTTTCACAAAAGTACCAAAATTAATATTTCGACTTCAACAACCACTAGTCCAACACCGAATGTTCCAACGATCAACCAACAACCTATGCTACTGAATATACCCAAGGTAATGTCACGTTTACCTCTGGAAATCCGCAACATGTCGCCAAATGGTGTGTTTGGTAACGTGATTTATAGTAGATAATCGAGAGGATTTGGTGTGAATCCTTCGAGTAATATGTTTAGGTTCTGTAAAAGTGGTGGTTAAGATCTGGAAAATGGTGTCAGGACTAGGCAATTCATGGCTACGGTGGTGGTGATGATGTGGTGATTACATGGTGATGAGAAGGGGTGTTTGGATCATTGAAGATCCTTACCTAGTTCTCTTCCTCTCTAAGTTGTATGTGTTGTAGATAATTGATTATGTGTGTTAAATATGGAATTCCCTGGCCAAATATGTGCTATTTATAAGCTAACAATACTTGGGGACAAAGGCCAAAAATAAGGGAAGGGTTGTGGAGTTAATGGGAGTCATAAATATGACTTTTTGGCAGTTCAGACGCGAAGTGCGCCGCACTTTTTTATTTGTGCACCGCACTTTGCTTATATGATATTTTCCCGCTAGTGATGAAAAGTGCGCCACACATTTGGGAAGTTCGACATACAAAGTTGTAGATAATTGAATTCTCTTCGCGTGGCGGCTTGAACCAACTAAAACGGAGTTCGTATGACCGAGTTATGGCCAAAACAGTGGATAAGTGTCGGGAGATCTTTATCTTCAGTTATTTCTTTGTTTAAGCTTCAAATCTTCGTGTATTCTTTTGTTTTCTTCTACGACACGTACCTAGAACCTACAATAGCAAATATACTCGATTAAGTATCGAAAGTTCTTATAATTAACCAATAAATATGCATAAAAGCACAGATAACTCGTATAGATAAATGTATAATTTGAGCGTTATCAGACGGCGTCGCCAACTCTTGCGACGGCGTCTGAATTTGATCAAGACGGCATCAGGAATTTCAGGACAGCATCAGAATGTAGTCACCTTAAATGAAACCCTAGAAGCTTCATCGAAGCGACGTCGTCAGGAATTTTGTGACGCCGTCACGGTCTAATCTCTATATATACAAACTCGTTTTAGGGGTTTTATTGTGTAACTTTTGGGAGTCGAACTCTAGTTTTAGAAGACGGTTTTAGGAGCCTTTGGGCTTATTTTTGGGGTGTCAAAACACTCTTTTAATAGCCTCAAGTGCATGATTTAATCAAGTGAAGTTCATTTATCCTTTATCACTTAATATGTCTATGTGTTTTGTGATAGATTCTTGTTCTTCTTTTTTATTTACCATGCAAGGCTAGATCTATTAGTATTTACTTATGATTTCAAGAAACTTAGTTTGTAGATCCTTTTAATGTTGCTTCTAGTGATGGATGTGCGCGTTAGGCTTTAAAAAACTAGCCATAAGATATTAAATTGGCATAGACGTCTAGTGAAACGCGAGTGTGTAGAAGGGATATCATCGATAACAGTCTCCATACTACCTTACCCCTAATATGGTTGATCCCTCTTAAGGTGTTTTAATTGCACGTAATACACTTAAGAGGCCTTGTAATAGTCTTCATACTACCTTACTTGTGTGCTGCCTTAACGGAATATTACATAGACGGCGGGTTTGTGTAATTAGTTCATGACTTAGGAAATACTCACACATATCATCACGAGGGTGACAAAACAACAGGATTAGGATAAGCAAACTAAGAAGTAGTGCATGATTAAGTAAATACATTCGTTTACCATATAAGTTACCACCAAAGTAGTATAGATATTAATTAGTTTAATTAATTAAAACCAAACCAAATCTCTCAAACCATGATATTTACCTGCTTTTATAAATATATAAAAATACAAAAAAAATCTTCTCTCAACCCCGTAGGCCTTTGTTAGATTATGTCCGAGCCTTCCCAACCTATTCCTCTTGAGAACGATAACAACCTCCGAGTCTTGCCTATATTATACTACAACGGTTAGGTACACTTCATATGGAGTTGTAAAACTTTTTGTTGAAGTCTAACGACAACCGCATCAAGTTTTTAGCGTCGCTGCCGGGGAATAGTTAGGTTTCAAACTTTATCTAACTTAGGTTTACTCGCTTGAATCCTTTCAAGTGAGATTTTATTTTTCTTTTGTTAGCTTTTTTAGTCTATCTTTTCTTTGTGCCTTTTGTTTGTAACTCTTTCGTTCACCGTCATAATGTATGAAAGACCACCTACCACACCCTTTCAAAACCCACCACGAACCAAAACCTTCCCATTCCAAAGATATACCATGGTGTTCCAACAACATCAATATGAATCTATCTATGATGCATGGACTCGTTTCAAAAACTTAATCCAAAGAGTCCCTCATCATGACCTTGATTTATTGTCCCTTACTCAATTCTTTTATGATCATGTTGACGACTATTAGAGGTGCGCAAACCGGTTAACCAGTTTTGGTTTCGGTTCGGTCAACTGGAACCTGTTTCGGTCAACAAACCTGTCCAAACCAGTTTTACCAGTTCGGTTTGGAACCGGTCTGGGGTTAGCAAAAGTCAAACCGGTCCAACCGGTTCCAAACCGGTTTGGGATCGGTTAACCCGTAAAACCTGTTTTAATCGGTTTATGTTTTTATTTTATTTTTCATGGTTTTATACGCAATCGGGTGAATAAACTTCAACTTTTATTTAATAGAAAACATGATACATCAGAAACAAAATACATCAGAAAGGAAAATACAACATAATACATCGGAATTGGAAAAGCTAATCGTCAATGCCTTAGTTCGTCAAATCATAATCAAAATCTTGCTCTTCTCCTCCCGAACCAGATGCCATAGTGCCTTGGCTAGCAGCATCTAGTGCAATTTCTTTATCGGATAGTGGTGTGGCTTCATTCTCTTACACCTCGGCATCCAATATCTCATCTTCAAAGTCTAGGGCATTTTCAAGAGTGGATGTATGTTGTTGATGCTCTTGAGCGTCCAAGTGATCCTTCAAACACATACACATCTGTAAAGAACTCGGTGTTAGTTTTGTTCTTCGGATTGACAACACCCTTTCACTTGTTGAAAAACCAGATTCGAAAGCTACCGAAGTAGCTTGTACACTTATTAAATCCATGGCCATGCGGGATAGAACGGGAAACATTGATTCATTTTCTTTCCAAAAACCTAAGACATAAAAACTTGCAAACTCACTGTATTGAAGATGTGTGATATAATCTGAATGGACATATCGCTCATACTCAGAGGACAATGAACTATCACTCATTACCTTTTTATTTTTATGTTCTTTCAACCGGTTAAGCACATTAGTCATTTGATTCCCACCACTCACCCTCGATGAGAAGCCCCACTCCTTGATTCAAGTGTTGGGTTACCATATTTTGCATAATAAATATTATACAAACCTTCCAAAGAGTCTTTGAACTACTTTTTTGCCTTAGTTGCATGACCATCGTCAAAAAACTCCAAATTCATACTTATCATCTCAATAAGGAACTCTACCCCGTGTACATTAAAACATGGATTTAAAGCGGCGACACAAGTAATTACCGGTGACATTCTTTCAAAATACTTCTTAAGTTTTTCTTTCATTGGTTTAACCATACTTGGATATATATACCCCCATTAAGTTCATATCCGGTTAATTTATTACTCATGAAAAAAATCTGTTGAAGTACCAATGGTGATGTTGGGTAATAAAGCCCCGATAAAAATTTTGTGGCATTGTTAAACACTTTAAGTAATTCACAAATACTTTCAATAGTAACCTAATTTTCAACCGGAAAATGATTACACTCACCCCTATTGGCCAAAAGGTCATGAAAATACATCAAAGTAACCTTTTGTTTTAGACCACATTGGAACATATGATAAGTGGAATTCCATCTTGTCGGAACGTCCCAATTAGGTGAGTAAGCCGGTTTCTCCGCTTCTTTACAGATTCTAATATAGTGTTTATAGTTTCTACCACCCGATTTAAAAACATCTTTTAACATTCTTTTATTTGACTCTTTGATTGCATTTATCGTGGGAACCGCTAAACCTTCTTGCACAACCAAGTTAATGACGTGTGCAACACATCGGCTATGATAAAACCTACCCTTCATTGGTGGATCGTATTTTAACTTTAGTTTACCAATTGTGTTTGTATTGTTGCTAGCATTATCCAACGTAATTAACAAAACTTTATTTTCCAAATTAAAAATGATAAACGTGTTTCTCAACATTCTAGCTAAAGCACTACCCGTGTGGGGAACTGAAAAGTCTTCGAATGCAATGACCCGCTTCATCATTTGCAAAGTAGAGGGCTCAATCCAATATGCGGTAACACATAGGTAAGAACCGAGCAAACCATGAGGAGCGGACCAAACATCCGTTGTTATGTTGACATGAGCATTTAAGTTAAGAAAACCATTAATTATTACTTGTTTAGCTGTTAACCATAATTTCATTGCATCACATTTGAGAGTAGTGTGACTTACATGATTGTATTTTGGTTGCATAGTTTTCTGAAACACCCTTGTTGTTTGCTCGTGGTCAAAGTGGTTGAACGGTAACCCTCGTTAAATCACCAAACCCGCGAATTGTTCACGAAGATAATCCGGATTGAACACAAAAACACTCCCATCTCGAGACATAGACGATTGCCCCGCTTCAGGAACCGTCTTGAGTGCCTCACAATGCGGATGCGAGATATGATGCTTCAACGTCGAGTTAGAACTTTGCGAAAAGAAATGAAAGCAATGCTTACATTGAGCTTTGGTCGTGTTGTTTGACATCTTGGAAAGGTTGAAGTCTTTCCAAATTTAGGGGTTTCGGGTGGTTGGTAATATTTGAAGAATCGTTGGTGCACTTGTAGAACCAACACCGGTGGTAGTTGAACTGGATTGAGTTGGCATTACTTATTGAAAGAAATTCGGTTTTGCTTTGGAGAGTTTTTTTGCTTAGGATTGTGATTTTTGAGTTATGATTGACATAGAAACATAACTCCTCTATTTATAATCAAATAAAACAGCAAAATAATAAACACTACACCCAAAAAGTCAGAAAAACGCTCCTCTACGGGTCCCTCCACGTTAGAAAAGCAAGATTCAAAATTTGAAAAAAAGGTACCGGAACCGATTAACCGAAACCGGTTCGGGGAACCGGTTCAAAAAACCGGTCCATGAACCGCTCGAAACCTCCAAACCATGAACCGGTCCCAAAACGACGGTTTAGCCAAGAACCAGACCAGTTATAGTCAAAACCGGTTTTGACCGATTCGGTTTTCGGTTAATAGACCGGTTCGGTTTGGGGAACCGGTTTTTTAGTTCACCTCTAACGACTATGCCCGAATGGACCTTGACTTTGAAGTAGACGGGAACCTTAAGGAATTAAGTGGTGAAGAAGCATGGTAAGCCATAGAAAATTTTGCCCAATGCCAAAAAGAATGGGACAACCCACCAAACATTATTTCTGAACAAGAATTAGCAAATTTGAAGGCTCAAGCAAAAAAGATTGTTTGGAAATGAGAAGGTTTGGGTCGAGATGGATAGAGGTATAGCATGAGATAAGGTGAAAAATCCGAGCCCACGAAGTGCCCCACAAGTCCTCTAATCATTTGAGGTATATACACCGCCCGTGACTTACCCGGAAGAAGTAGAAGAGACTATAGGAATCCTAATGGAGGTAGAACCTTTAGACGAAACACAACTAGAGGATTTAGGCTTGAACACTTGTAATCATGACATTCCTCTTAGTTCTAGAGAAGTTCCTAGTTCTGATGAACCGAAACCTGAACCACAACCCTTACGTAATTGTCCATCCTTAGATGTAAGTCTAGGAGACGAAAGAGGTCCCGAACCACCCATCAAACTACTTAGTCCGGATATTTTTAGGATGAAGGTAGTAGATCGCTTGACCATTCATACACCACCTTCACCTCACTTGGCGAATTTCCACCCTAAGGATACGTATTGCTATTATCACCCATGCATTGATGATCCTAAGAAACATTATGGATTTAAACAAGGTTTATTAGGACAAAGTGGATCCCTAGATGTTGATTTTTCGAATATGGAGATGATAGAAAATGATTAGGAATTAGAATCTAAGGAAGTTTCTTTTCTAAGAAGAAGACTTAATTCACCCGTTAGGCAAAAGAAGTAGAGAAGGTTAGGATTAAAGAAACACACCATTTAGAGTATATAATTCAACAACAAATTTTTTAGCATGTGAGTGTGTACCGTTACTATCATACGCACTTGAACTCAAGTGTAGGGGAACCCTCCCCTTTATCTGTTAAATAAGGGTAGAGTCAGGCTCGTGACTCGAACAAAAACAAGCGTTTTTTGGAAGGCAACCCAATATTTATTTTCCCGCATTTAGGAGTGTCTTATGTTTTAACTCTTTATTGTTTATTCTTATGTGTTTGAATCATTTGTAATCATGCTTTGTTTTGTTTTTAACTTCGTTTTAATTTCAATCAAAGGTATTTTGCATCAAATAAGTGTAGGGGAAAATATCCGGTTTATAAAAACCAATTCAAACATATAAAATAAATTGTTTATATTAATTTGTGTCAGTTTCGAGTCATGTGATTGTGATAATTAATCTCGGGTTTTATGCAGCATTTTACAGGAAGTAACTAATAGAATTGCGTGAAGAATTTTTTTTCCAAGAAAATGAATGTGAAGTTTCCACAAAGGCTGGAGACGGCGTCGGGATTATTCCTGACGGCGTCAGGTCTCCAGCTTGTGAAAATTCGAATTATTTTATTATTTTTGAAAAATAATTTTACATAATTTCCAGAATTCGTAATTCTCTTAAAACTTGCAGAAAACCTTGATTACTTTAACACATTCACCCTATCTTTACTGCTTTTATAGAGTTTGATGACATCAAATAATGTCACTTTATTATATCATTTATCCCATCTGTTTTGCCCACTTTTATATAATTATTTCATTATTTGGTACTTAATTGCTTTAAAGTTGATAAATGCAGTAATTCATGAGTGTTTTGTGAAGCCAAGCTAAAAGGCGCATAATTTGGAGCTAAACCGAAGATATTTAAATATTACTAACTTCTGACCAATACGCCGTATCCAACGAAGGAGATACGGCGTATCAGCGCCAAGACTTCACAAGAAAACGCGTTTGACCATTTCCCAATACGGCGTATCCTTTCTGTCTGCATACGCCGTATCCATAAAGATAACTATTCGAAGATATAGTAAATCAAGTAAATTGGGAATGATATCACTGATTGATTATGAACGTAGCGCGCACTCCAAGGAATCCAGCCTAATACGCCGTATTGACCTTGCCAGATACGGCGTATTAAGTCTTTTTCAGACACTATAAATAAAAGACTCAAAAACGAGTTTTTAGTGTGCAATATCATATTCTTTATACCATACTCACTAAAGATGAATTTTAGAAGAGAAGATCAGCCATCAAGGTCAAGCATTGATCACGAATTCATAGAAGACATCGTGTAATTTTTACTCTTCATTATGGATGCAGTATATGTTGGTTTTTGTCGCCTTTTCTAAGACATGGTATCGGTTTTTTAAAATTATAATGTTGTACCAGTAGTGGAATTAAATTCTGAAACTTGTTTTAGTGATGCATAATAGACCTGCATAGTGTACAATTAGGATTTGCTAGATAATAGTGCACTAGGATTAACCATTTTTTAAACCTGTAATAGTTATGATGGTCACACTCGATCATATAACTAACCCACACCCACGCTTCGTACTTATTTTTTAGTGCAAAGGACTCCCATATTACAACCCTCTGAGCCTATCCATTTCCACGATTCTCTTATTCTCTTTAATCCAACTATTATGAAAGCATTGTTACCATTGAACAATTGTTCACCCAAATCGCCTTAGCTACCTTGTATGTACTTCGCTTTTAGTACAAATATAGTTTAACCTCAAGTTAATTATTTGAGTACACGGTTGTTAAGTCCTTAACCTTGTAAACATAATTTTTGGACGATTAGGACTCATGTAGGTATTTATTTTACGGAAGAATGGGAAGAAAACTTAAATCATGCCCCCCATATTTGTTCGATAGTCTCGCATGTTATATGATCAATCTCAATTCGGGTCATTATTAGATTGTAATTATGAGTTAGAAAAAACTCAAGTGTAGGGGTGTGTTTATAAACCCCAAGTGATGTATTATGTTTATTCAAAAAAATATAGAAATGAAAAAGAAAAGAGGATAGATGTATAGTTTTGTATAGTCTTTATCGAGAGTCTTTAGCTTAGCAAACCCAATCACGTGTTATTCTTGTAAGTAATTAACAAACCACTTCACCCTAAATTTACCCAAACCCCCAAATATATCCCATCTATTTCCGTTTCCATTAATGTTATCTTACACCTACACATCACAACCCTTTAAAAAACCTCTTTGATAGTAATTTCTAGTACTTGCGTCTAGTAGTGGAGGTTTGATCTTTTACCAAGCCTATGGTAATTTGTATGCTACGATAGGTAATGAGTGTTATTTTCTCGTTTTCTATATCGTTAAAATTCATTATACACCTGAGAGAAAGAGAGAATCTAACACTTATGTGAGGTGCTAGTTGTCACACCCCCAAATGGGTCCCATCCGATTTATTGTCTGGAGGCGTGACGTCACTGAATATCTCAAGTACAAAGCATAAAGAACGACCTCTAAGGGTACGTTTGAAAAATAAACACCGTTACATAAATTCAAAATATTAATAAGTTTTACATTAATCAAATTTAAAAGATACAAAAGTTAAAATGCGGAAGCTCAAATAAGTTCAACAACGGTATTTAAAGACATAGATAAATTTTTGGTAAATCGGTTCGGGCAAATAGACTTCACATAAGTCAAGCAACAATATCCATGCTAAGCACCTGAGAAAAACATGCTTAAAACATCATCATAAAGTTGGTGAATTCATAGGTTTAGTTCAAACGTAATTAATGTGGACCACAAGATTATCAAAACGTATGTGACAGTTATAGGAGATACAACTTCACATAAAGAGGCATTTACGTTGCACTAAGCTCATGACACTGAAGCTAATACTGAAAGATAGCATGGTACAGTTCTATAAAAGGCTTGTCCTTCAGTGTCCGATCCAAAGACACCTAACTAGTTTGACAAGACATATATCCTTAGTCCTTGGCAAACTCAGACTAGTAAGTGCTTCTACTCGGATAGGGATAATTAGTCCCAATAGATCTATTTATTCACTCGCGCTCACTTAACCAGCCAGTCGGTTAAAGATGATTAACAGTTCATGAAAATTCGGGCAATAGTGGTCTAAACGCTACTTAGGCAACACGTAAACGGGGAATTTCTCACGTATAGTACTTGTGTCCAGTTTTAAAAACAAGCAATGTTCACACCCCATAGTTATAAAACATTATTCAAACAATTAAAAAGTAGGGGCAATGAGACTCACCTTGATGGAGAATCGAAGAAGAATATCTAAAATAAAATCACACGATAAACGAACGATGTGTTCGATAGGACAACCTATGAAATGAAGGTTTGGTTTAATATCGGAGTAGCGCAGAAGTGCGGATAATGCATAAGCATATACTAGTGTACTTTTGTTAATATATTTCCAAAAATTAACGCTTGTGATCATATAATAGTTAAAATGTTTTCGTAAGTAAATTGAGTAAATAATAATAACGTAATGGCAATATTAAATATATAAAATGTCTAATAAAAAATATATATGTTTATATATATTTTATATATATAAGCATTAGTTCGGCACATTATTAAATTTCACTATTTTTATCTAGTTTTATCATGTGCGTTTTCTAATATTTACTAACTATAAATAATTTATAAAAATTTCGGCATGACCCGTTCGTGTTTACACGTTTTCCAAAGTCGTAGACTTTTATAAAAACCATTTTCAAATCACTTTCAATCCTCTTTTTATATCTACAGATTATACATCGTCAAAACCCTTTTATTATTTAATCAAAAGACTATTTGGACCCTTATGGGCTTTTTAGGCCTCCGAATAAGCGACAATTGATATTACTCCGACACGTCCAACTAATTGTTCAAGAATAAGTTAAACGATACGTCTAAGTCGTACACAATTTAAATAACTATTCATGAACTTATCCAATAAGCTCACCGTAGTTTACTCTTTTTGGATTGTATTTTATGTGGGCCTTGCCCGTGTAAGTCCAAAAATGTAGTTATACTATATCCATATAGTCTGATAAGCAAAACATTAAAATAAGAAACATGCGACTTAATAAATAATCTAGCATCATAAGCTCCACAAATATATCTCGTGGCGTTGTATCCTGTATGTGGGACGCGGCTAAAAGCCCAAGCAAAACATATTCGGCTTATTTATTAAGCCGAATAAGTTTACCATTTGTCCTTTCAAGATAAGCTTGAAAATAAGCTAATAAATATAAGCCGAAACAAATAAGCTAAACTGTCACTTCTTCTTTCTTTCCTTATTGGACCGAACCATGCAATAAGCCCATTAAGCTCAAAATAATCAAAATAAGCTTTTCCAAGAGCTTATTAACATAAGCCGAATATAATAAGCTAAGTACATACCATTTTTATTACACGAAAAATAACCACGATCACAAAACTAATACTTTCTGATATTATTCTTTATTATTTTCAAACCCTAGGCATAACCTTTTAAGGTTTATGTAGTTTTAAAATCTTTGTTTTTACAAAATAAGTTGTACAACTAGTATGTATGCATCAAGATGATTAGGAAAGTACAAGTTTTTAGAAGATTTGAAGACTTACAAAGAGTTGAAGGTTTTTAAAAGGATGAACAAAACTAACAACCCAAATGTTGTTTAACAAATACCCAATGATACAAATGATCAAACCTTCAACAAATCTTCAAGAGTTTTTTATCAAAGATGAAAATTTAATGGATTTATATATGTGTGTATGTATTTCATGGCTAGAAAGAACAAGAGAGAAGAAGAAAACTCAAATGCTAAGTGTGTGTGTGATATGAATGAAAAATGAGAAGTAAATGGTATATATGGACAATTTCTTCACACACTAAAAGTGTGTAGTGTGTGTGTTTCGTGTAATAGGACAAAGAGGGGAGAGGGGACCAAAATGATATATCAAGTCACAATAAGCAAGGTCAAAATCCTAGTTGTTAACTGTCCTTAATTGTTTTTGAATTCACTTGTCATCCAAGTTTCACATGGGGTTGTTTTTGGATGAATAAGACAAGAGGGGGGAGGACCAATATGGTTTTTAATATTTTAAGATGCTAGTGCTCTTTGTTTGATTTAATTTCCAAGCCTTCCATGCATATGCTTATATTTGGATAAATCACGATTCACGCAAGTAACAAAACGAATAACGGTATCACCAAAAATTATGAAAATTTAAATATTGCCTTAAAATATAAAAAACTTGGCTATTGCCAAAATACTACAACGTTTGGTGTCCCGGTTCACTCCCGGCGACGATTCTCAGATAAATAGCGGGAAAACTTCCGTTAAACTAAAAGTTAAACGAAACTTTAAAAATGTTCAAATTAGCGACCGGTAACGGCTAAAATATTGAACGGAAATTTGAGGGTGTCACATCCTTATCCCCGTTCAAAATCTATTGTCCTCAAAGCTTACAACGTAGTGTCTGCCACGGGCTTTGAAATTGGGAAAAGATAAGGGTTCTTCTTTTGCATTTGATCTTCACGCTCCCAAGTGAACTCAGGACCTCTCCTAGAGTTCCAGCGTACTTTAACAATTGGAATACGACTCTGCTTTAGACGCTTGACCTCACGGTCCATGATCTCGACAAGTTCTTCGATGAAGTGGAGTTTGTCATCGATTTGGATTTCATCCAACGGTATAGCAAGAGGTTCATCCAACCAACACTTCTCAAAATTGAAGACGTAAATGTACCTATGAACTCTACTCAACTGCTCTGGGAGTTCAAGTCGGTAAGCAACGGTTCCTACTTTGTCTATGATCTTAAAAGGTCCAAATATAGGCGAGTGGTTCAGCTTTCCCCGTTGCCCAAACGGTAATCACCCCTTTCCATGGTGCCACTTTAGTTCATGGACCTATCTCCTATTTGAAACTCAAGTGTTTTCCGTCTACGTCTGCATAACCTCTTTTAACGATCGCGGGGCAGCTTTGATAAATGCACCCTTGTTTAACATCTCTCCATGGACTCGTAATGATCTCTGGGCCAGTGAGCTGTCTATCTCCAACTTCAGCCCAGCAGATAGGTGATCGACACTTGCGCCCATACAACGCCTCAAATGGAGCAGCCTTAATGCTGGTATAGTAACTGTTGTTGTACGAAAATCACTAATCAAGGTAAGTGTCTATCCCTGCCTTTCAAAGTTGAAAGTACACAGGCAACTAAACATGTCTTGCAATGTCTGAATGGTTCTCTCACTCTGACCATTGGTCTGTGGATGGTAAGCCGTACTCATATCCAATCGAGTACCTAATGCCTTATTAAGAGTCTTCCAAAAATGTGAAGTGAATTTCCCATCGCGATTAGAGCGATCGAAACAGAATTCCATGCCTGAGAACTACTTTCCTTCAAGTACTGTCTCGTCAACTTCTCTAACGTGTCATCTTCTCGCATAGGCAAGAAATGAGCAGACTTAGTGAGACGATCAACGATTAACCAAATCGTGTCTTGACCGGTAGTCGTCTTTATTGTGTAATTTTAGTTACAAAGTCCATCGTTATTTTTTCTCCTAAAAAAATGTTATTTTTTTTTTACCCATTGGGGGGGTGGGAAATCTGGTTGAACCAACAAACCAGACGGCTTCTGATATTCTATCTTAACCTTGGCACACGTTAAAAACTTACTGGCATAGGTGGCAATTTCTGCTTTCATGTTGGGCTACCAATACAGCTTCTTAAGGTCTTGGTACATCTTATCCGATCCAGGATGGATGGAATACTTTGACTTATGAGACTCATGCATAATCAAAGCTCTTAGGTCACCAAAACACGAAATCCAACTTCGATTGTTCAAACATAACGTTCCGTCAGCACGAGGTTCTAGCTTGTTAATCATGCCATGCAAATCTTCGTTGATGAAGTTCTCTCTTTCGGGCTTCCCAATGACACACAATCTCTTAGGTAATGTTGAACCCTATAGTACAAACTAAGGCTCAAACTCGTAGCGGCTTGCTTCTTTCCTTTTCGACTCAGGGCATCAGCCACCATGTTCACCTTTCCTGGGTAGTATCAAATCTCACAGTTGTAGTCGCTCAACAACTATAACCATCGTCGTTGTCTCATGTTCAGCTCCTTTTGATTGTGAATATGTTGCAAACTCATGTGATCAGTGAACACGACGCACTTTGTACCATACAGATAGTGTCTCCACATCTTTAAGGCAAACACTATTGCACCAAGCTCTAGGTCGTGTGTGGTATAGTTCTTCTCATGAACCTTAAGTTGATGGATGCGTAAAGCTATGACCTTCTCCTTTGGCATCAAAACCGCGCCCAACCCTTTATGCGAAGCATGCAGTATACCACAAAGTACTCGCTTCCTCTGGTAAAGCCAAATGGCACACTACACAATTTAAGTTTTTTAACACGGAAACGCAGTTTCTGCCTTTTATCTCCCCCAATCAAACTTCAAGCTTTTCTGAGTCAACTTCCGTTTTTAAATTAGGGCCCCCCCCTACGATTTTTTAGAAACCTTGAATAAATCGCGTAGTATCCGGTAAACCTAAAAATTGACGAATCTCGGTTGGTGTCTTGGGTGACGCCCAATCCTTGATTGACTCAATCTTAGCAGGATCAACGTGAATGCCTTCACTATCAATCACGTGACCAAGAAATTGTACCTTTGGCAGCAAAAATTCACACTTTGAAAACTTGACGTACAACTCCTCCTTCTTAGTAACCTCAGAATTAACTTAAAGTGCCCTTCATGCTCCTTTCTTCTCTTGGAATAGGATCAATATATCATCAATGAAGCACAATCACGAAATCTATCCAATACGCATTTGCCAAACCTATTTCATCAAATCCATGAATACTGTCGGTGCGTTAGTCAAACCAAACGGCATTACTTGAACTCTATTGGAGCATAGCGAGTCCTAAATGGCAGTCCTGGTAAAAAGAAAATTTTGATAAATAATGTCTTCCACATGAACTCTTAAGTTGGTATAACCAATCTCATCGAATCTTAGAGTAGACTCTTAACCCTTGCAGTTGATCAAACAAATCGTCGATTTCTCGAAAGTGGGTATCGTTTTTCTACACAGTAAGCCCTGATTAGTTCAAGGAAGTCGATACACATCCAAAAAGATCCATCTTTCTTTTTGACAAACAAAATCGGAGCTCCCCAGGGTGAGGAACTGGGTCTTATAAATCCTTTGTCAGAAAGTTCTTGTAACTGAGTGGATAACTCTTGCAGTTCGGCTGGTGCTAATCGGTACGGGGCTCGTGCTACAGGTGCACACCAGGGACTAAGTCGATTTGAAATTCAACTTGTCGAGCAGGTAGTCCAGGCAAGTCTTCTGGAAAGACTTCTGGAAATTCCCGTACAATTGGCACGTCCTCAAGCCGCTTCTCCTTTGACTTGTCCTCAGTCTTCTTGGATGTAACTTGCGCTAGATAAACTTGACATCCCTTCTGTATATACTTCTGGGTTTCGTACACGATATGATGTTCAGCTTCGACTTACTTAAGCCGTAATAATCATCACCATCGGATTATCAACACTCATCCTCCATATGAGGTATACGAACGGCCTTCTTGTCACAACAATCAACGCGTGGTATATACACAAACCAATCCATACCTAGATGACGTCAAAACATCAAGTTCTAACGGTCATAAGATCTATATCGAATGGATGAACCTAATAATCCGTAACGTACATCTTCTAAAACAACATTGTTTATAAATTCTTCATCGGATAATTATATAGCATAACTAGTGTCTAAAGTGGATGGGTAACCATCTAGCAAAGCACTAAAGTAGACGACACAAAACTCCCTATCGCTCCCGAATCGAATAAACATAGAATCAAAACATTTATTGATGAAGGGACGTTGCGTACAACATTGGAAACGAGGTTTCTCAACCTCCTCCAATAGCGTAAGCCTTTGCCGTAGCTTCATTACCTCCAGTCTGGTTTTCAGTCTTGTTTCCATTCTTGTTTCCAATCTTGTTTCCACGGTCTGATTTCTCAACTTAGGACAATCTTTCCTAAAATGTCTTGGCCTTCCACACTCATAACAAACAATACCCGACTGATTCCTAATGGGCTCTCTGAGTGTTTGGAGTAACAGTAGTGTCATACAATCCCATTAATATGACCGACCGCTCTTATAGTTTTTCCACACCTCATAGTACACGGCCCTGCATGGTGCAACTTGCACTTGTTGGATCTAGTGATACGGACTGTTGAAACCGTAGAGGGGGGTGAATACGTTTCCTTTTAAAAAATTTAAGACTTTTGTATCAATTATTAAATCACTCTCTGTCGGCGGTCCTATAAATATGTAGGGGCCTCCTAGTACATCAGGGGGCCGCCCTATTTAAAGGGACCACCTCCAGAAGATGTGTTCGGACTAGATCATTTGTATCAAATCACCAATCAAGTTTGACGCAATATGAGAAGTGTCGCTAATGGATTTACAATAACTAGTGCATATTCTACCAATATATCCACACTCACAATGTTTACTACAAAGATCTACACAACCATGACTAACACAACATAGACAACAATTCACACAATCATAAGCAAAATGCAAGTGTAATTGTAAAGTGATAAATGTAAAGACATAAGTAAAGAGAAAGGTAAAAGAAAATGCAAACCGACATGATGATTTATAGTGGTTCGGTCACGAAGCTCCTCTTCGCCCTACTCCACTCCTCGAGTATCCAACTCGAGAGTTACTTCACTAATCAACAAGCTCCCTTTCGGCGGAGAAAACCTTATACCAATGCTTACATTATTTTCCGACACTAAGCTAGATGTCGAGTCCTTCTTCGGGTACAACCAAACCCGTTATGTTTTATGGCCCAACATAACAAACCTTGTGTTTTATGGCCTAAACACATAAACCGCGTCGCTTACATTATTTTCCGACACTAAGCTAGATGTCGAGTCCTAATCTTAGCTAGAACCAATCTACCACTTCACCAATGTATTTTAAGGCCTAAAATACTAACCAACCCACAATCAACCCATCCAAATATATACATCATTTGGATCTACACACTACTAAAGATTGGAAGACATGGACTCGATCTATATGTAACAAATGTTACAAATGGACTAACTAGACTACATAACTTCGGATCTTGAAGATGACCGAAGTTCTTCTCTTGCACTTGAGGAAAGGAGGAAAGGATAGAAGATTTGATCACATTTAAACAAGATTAACCAAGTTGAATGATCAAAGATTTAGAGAGATTTAGTGAGATCTAGAGAGAGAAAGAACTGAAAGAAAATCGTGCAAAAGGGTTATGAAAATAGTTGGAGGTGACCCACTATTTATAGGAGCTGAAAAACAGCCTGTCAGGAAACGGCGGTCCCAGATATATTAGGGGGCCGCCAGATATTTAAGGGGGCCGCCGACCTATTTAAGGGACCGCCCCGACAGACGCTCCTGTTTTTGTCTTTTGTGTGACAACTGTCTGGTGATAGTGAACACTTATTTTTAGGGGGGAAATGACCAGATTTAAATTTTTAAAATAATTACCAAATAAAACATTTCTTTATAATACAAGAAATAGAAGTTGTCCATAATTATTTTTGAGTAAATAGTTTTGTTGTATTTATAAAAATATAAAGTTTAAGACAAAAACTTATTTCTTTGATCATCCTACCAGTTTAATATTGTTTGTATATACTTTATGTGATTTACGTCGGGTGTAAACCAATGTCTGTCTTGATGCATACTTGAGACGTCAAGAGATGTTAATACATGTATGCATTGATGATTTGTGATTAACGAGAAACTTTGCCACTTTACTTACTATTACAAGTTACCTGTTTGTCATCATCAAAACATAAAAGATCGTATAGATTTAAATATCGTAATAAAATCTCCCCCTTTTTGATGATGACAAAATATGTAAACTATAGCACATAGTAAAGTTTAAAAGTTACTCGTTTACACTCCCTTCTCCCCCTTTTGTCGAAGCAAAAAGGTATAATGTGGATTATGGTTCGAGCATATAGGTTGGAGGTTTGAGAAGAAGACATGAGAAGGGGGTACGTGCTCTGAGTATATAGGTTTGAATTATGAGGAGAAGATATGAGAAATAAAGGTGAAGGTGATTGTGTGTTCCTATGATAGTATAGAAAAGGTCACGAGAGATGAGAAGAAGGTAGGTGCTTTGAGTGTATAGGATGAAGGAATGAGGAAAATATAGATGTTCCAAGTATATTGGTTGGCGGAATAAGAAGACAACATGAGAAATAAGGTTGAGGTGGTTTTGTGTTTCTTAAGGTTGAGGGTGAATTTGAAGTGGGGGAGGTGAAGTATTTGGAGTACGAATGAACCCATCATCATATTTGACAATCCCCAATCCTATCTTCCTATAAAAGTGAGCTTGCACTAGTGAAGTCTTCTATCATCACGGTTTAACCAACTCCATACTATTTGCCGACATATCTCCTAGCTCCCCCTTACTCATTGCATCCCCGTGATAATTACATTCCTTGTATATTCACTTTAACGGATCCATGGATTAAATAAATTACCATCGATGGTCAAGAAATTCGATGCAATTTAAATGAGTAGGACGCTTGCAAGTACTCCCCCTCGGTGTATGCTCCCCTTGTTTTGGGCACCAAAGAATCAAGATATTGTTGTGCTACAAAACAAAGTTAGTAGACAAGTTCGCATATACATATAGCAAAACATTAGCGGGGAACTAGTCATGCCCTTCTAGGTTTTATTATTCTAGAGTACGACACTTTAAAAGAAAGTTAGAAGTTGGACACATGCAAACGTTATTTTAAAAACAACAATCTAAATGATATAGTTAAAAGACTCAACACGTATGTTTACGGAGAAAGATTAGACCGACTTTTGATAAACGAGAATTGGATTTGTTTATTGATTGACACAAAAATATTATAAAAATGACCTTTTTAAAAGTAGACGAATGACACTTAATATCTTGGCTATATATATATATATATATATATATATATATATATACTCTCAAAGAATAAAAAGAAAAATAAGACGAGGATGGAGATGATGTGCTCTTGGATGTGAATGAAAATGATTCCATAGAGCCAAAAAGTGGGAAAGGATGAGTGATACTAAAGAAGGAATGTGTTGACGAGAGGTTGATAGAAAAGATTGATATATCATTTGCACTAACAATTTATGTGCATATGATCCTATCGAGACAAAAGTGGATGATTAGGAATTTAAAAGTTTGTTTGGTGTTTTGTTGGTTGACAATGTTGAGGAACAAAGGTGGGATGTGAAATGAGGTAATTTTTTCATGGTGGAAGAATAATGAGAGACTCAACAATATGGTGACTCAATAACACTTGAAGATTGAATATTTTCTTTATGTTCTTCACTTTCTAGAAAGTGGCAAGTTTAGGAAAGGAGTGACATTTGCATTTCACAAATTACTTAAATATTTCAGATGAAATAATTAAGTTAGAAGAGATATAGGAGGAATTTTAATAGTAACAAGACTATTAAAAGAGAAAAAACGTTTAGACGTGAGAGGAAATGTTAGAGGAGACAAGACTTATTAGAAGTGAAAAATAACGTTTAGAAGTGAGAAGAAACGTCGAAAGTAAAAAGACTATTAGAAGTAAATGACTATCCGAAGTGAGAAGATTATTAAGAAAGAGAGGAACCGTTTAGAAGTGAAAAGACCATTTGAGGTGAGAAAAGAGGTTTACGAGAAGTGAGGACCAAGATGTGAGGAGATTTATGAGTATGACGATTGTAAGGATTGTATTTGAGAATGAGACGCATTTCATTATGAAATTCACTTGACTATTAACAACATAAGCAATGATGCTTATGAGTGTTAGGATGTGAGGATGACCCATTGATTTATAGAGAGATATTGGGCATAGGTTTCGGTGTAGGAAAGACGTCAGCTCTTAGCAGCAGAAAAGAGAGAGGGTGTGTTTGTTTAATGATTTGAAAAGAAATGACAGATATCTCAAGCCTGCTGCCGGCGGTCCCAGATATATCTGGGGGCCGCCAGAATAGATCTGGGGGCCGCCGGACCGCCAATAGGAGAGGAGTTTAGGGCTTGACGAATTTTGTGAAAGGAGTGACATTTTAATTTGCATTTTGCTAATTAAAAATACTTAAAGTACTTTAGATGAAGTAGTTAAGTTGCCACGACGCATGGAATAGAGAATAGACTAGAATCGAGACTAGTAGAAAAGAAGAGAAAAATTTACAAAATGTGTTCCATCATTCCTAGACCTAGACAAAGACAATTTAACGATTTGCGGTTGAGGGGTAAAGAAAGAATGTCGACGATGTTATCTTCAGACGCAACCTATTCGAATGGAGATGTTTCCATTTGAACATTGTCCCGAAGGAAATGGTGACGTATCTTTGGTGTGTTTCATACGCGAAAATAATAATAATAATAATAATAATAATAACAACAATAATAAAGAAGAAAACAAATGAAGATGAAGGCGACGAGCTTGACGATATCAAGACGGATGGTGGTCTTCTCGAGTATTGTGAATGTTCATAAAACAATCTTATGACGAGGTATAAGGTTATCTTAAAGGTGATAGCAGAAATAGTAGAGGGAAGAGATTAGCCCTCTCTATGGTTGTAGAGGCATGGTTGAGTAAGAAGGAGGAGGTGTGATCAAAATAATCAACTTTTTAGGGTTAATTATATCAAATATATAGTATAGTATTACCGGAAGTATCGGTTTCTCGCTCCGTTATCCACAAAGTTTAAAACCGGACCCGGGTCGTTTCTCCCCGACGAGGCGTGAAATTGACGGATACGTATTTGGTTTGACAATTGGATGCTTGAATAATCAAAGAAATAATGGGTTTTCTAAAACTACGGGAAATTAATGCAATTTAAACTAAGGAAAACTTAAAAACTACGGGAAAAACATAAATAGGCACGGGAATTTAAACCTAAAACTACGGGAAAGCATAAAAAGGCAAATGAATAACTTAAAAATCTACGGGAAGCATAAATAAGGCATTAAAGGAAATCCTAAGTCTACGGGAGTATTATTATAAAGGCAATAAAAGTTAAAACACGAAAACGTTAACGGAAATTAAAAAAAAACGACACTTAAAAAAACTAATTTCTAAAAAATTTCCCTAAAATGATTTTTTTTCTTTTAATAGACTCTAATTAACTAAAAAGTAAGATTAAAGAAAACTAGAACGAAAACGGAGTTAAATTGAGCTAGAAAATACGAAAAACGTGAACGGGAACGAATCCCGTTCTTTAAAAAACGAAATTTTGCAAAAATAGCCCTACGAAAGTTTTTCTATTTTTCCTAGATGCAAAATGATAAAATAAAATTTTCTAAAAAAGAAAAATATTTTTTTGATTTTTATTTAATTTATTATAATTAAAAAACAGTTTTAAAGAAAATAAATGATAAAAAATAGTAAACAAAATGGGAAAAATCCCAAAAAATACAGAAAAGTAGTTTAAAGTGTACTGGATTCAGGAAAAATAAAAGCTAGAAAAGTGGGCTTATAAATAAGCCGAAATAAGCTGAAACAGCAAATGGGCTTATTGGACTGAGAAAAGGTTATAAGATTAATTGTGCAAACTCATACCGGATGAGCTATTGTAGCACAATGGTATGAGTTTGTGTGTGTGGGACGTTTGTGAAAGGGGGAGGTCCAGGGTTCGAGCCTGGGCCTCTTCTTTTTATAAAAACTTTTCTCTTTTTTTTTAAAAAAAACTTGTTAAACACCTAAAAATAAGCTAATTTAAAAAAAAATTGAAACTTAGGAATAAGCTGAAAAATAAGCACACAAAGGTGGCAGTTATGACCACTTTTGCTTTAAGGACTTAAATGAGCTAAACTGTTAAGCTAATGGGAGCAAAATAAGCTAAGGCAAATGCAATCTAAGCTAGCATAACTAATCACTAACACCTAATAAGCTGAGATAAACAATAAAAAGTAAAAAAAAACAAACAGATAAGCTAAAAACTCAAAATTAAGCTATAAGCTAAACTGGCACAATCACAGCCTAAGGACATTTTAAGCATGTTAACACAAATAAACAGTATGAACTACTATGAACTTAGCAGATTAATGTTGAGGATAAAACAAACTACAAGATTCAATAAAACTAAGTTTAAGCTTGAAAAAACTTTCATTCTAGACTGAATTAGACCTATGAAAACTACTTTGAGTGCCAAAGACAACCTCAAATGACCCATCTTTCACCTTGACCCAAACACCCCTTTAAGAGGGTGTTGAACAATTTTTAAACCTATAGCTACTGAATTAAGCAAGGATATTTGATGACCAGATATTAAATAAGCTGTATGAGTAAGAAAGAACAAGTTTCAATAGCTAATAAGCAATAAAACAAACTGGAATCAGATTAAGCAACATTAAAGCAAAGCCTATGTTGCTACAGCATAGGCATCAGCTACCAACAAGCACTTTTACCAGCTTTTTTAACTGGCTTAACCAATAAGATGGGGTCTGACTTTTCTTATACTTCAACTAGAACCACCAATTAACACAAAACAACAAGAAACAAGAAGATTGGCCCACTACATAAGCCAAAATAAGCTAACAATCAAGCTAACTCAGAACTGATAGAAGACTTAGGAAATTTTCACAATTTGCATAAAAACTTCAAAACTAAATTGCAGGCCTAAGGCTTGTTACTACTTGAATTTTAGACTCAAATCAAACATAAAACCAGCACAAACAAGAACTCATTAGAATCAAACACTTGATCATGAATTAGCAGCTATGACCGTCACAGATTCATACATGAACTCATAGAAACTTGATTTTAAGAATTTTTGGTTGCAAACCTGAAACAAACAGACCTAGGGGAAAATTTAACCAAGACAAATTTGACCCAAAGTTTTAAAAACAAAATGACCCATTTTAGATACAAGAACAAGCAGCAACCAAACACCCCTTTAACTTATCTAAAAGCAATTTAAAGCTTGATTAAGTCTTTTTAAGCAAAGATTTCTTAACAACCAGATGTTATATAAGTTTAAAATGCATTTAAAGCAAGATTTAACACAAATAAGCACTAAACAAATAGCAAATCACAATAAGCAGTATAAAAGACAAGTTTGCATAAAAATTTAAATTTCATTAAAAAGAAACGTTTACAAGACTAAAAGTAAATGCAGAATTAAAAACAAACCATAAAACTAAAAAAAACATAAAACTAATATATCCTACTCCTAGATATCTTCTATCTTCTGTCTTCATCTTCTTTTTATAAGCAGTGAGGCTTCAAAGCTTTGTGCTTCTTGTGTTTTTGCTGTGAGAGGAAACAAAACCTCATCTTAGCCCTCTATTTTTTTCTTGGTCCCCAATCAAATTAATCCTAGCCATCAATCCTTCGTCCAATCAAAACCCTTGGGATTGCCAAGGTGGAGTTTGTAGGTTAGTGAGGTGGGGTTAAGCTGGTGATGGTGATAGGTTTGGAGTGGGGTGAGGTGACAGTTTATCGTGGTATTGCAGAGGAGGGGGAAACGACAGGTGAATAGTACTTGGGTTGGAGGGTTTTAGCGGGTAAAAAGGTATAAAAGGGTTAGGGGTGAAGTTTTGGTGATTGGCAATTTTGACCCCTGAAAGTATATATGTCTGTTGCATCCATCATCCTTGTATTTTGCATCATTGGTCCCTGGAGTTAGGTTAGGGTCTGCATCGTTAGTCCCCAAGGACTGACGGTGTAAGTATAAAAGGAGTTAGGCTTAACGCCCGTTAGGGGCTGTTAAAAGGGATTTGGGTTGGGCCACAGTTTATATATAAAAAAGTGGTAGTGGGCTTTTATTGATAAAAAGGAAAATGGGTTTTAAGGGTTTATGTAAATGGGTAGTGGGCTGACCCGGGCCCACTAGGTGGGTACCTGTGGGCTCACTTTTGGCAATTAGGTTTTCGGGTTCGGTTTTCGATGCCCTTTCCAATGCCATATCCCGGGGTTGACTTTGACTTTGTTTTGACTTCATTAAATGCAGTTGCTTTTTGTCAACACACCTACTTCATTCGTAATCTAGAAGGTGTTGATCTATTGACTGGATCTCAAGGCAACAATCTATATACTCTGTCTCTTGGAGATATGATTGTGTCCTCTCCTATATGTCTCTTGTCAAAGGCCTCAAAGATAAGTCCTGGCTTTATGGCACCGGACGTCTGTCTCGATCTGAAACTTTGGTGCAAATTTAACCCATTTAAGCTAGACATGGTCTTGTTCGAGGTATCCCTAAGCTTAAATTTGAAAAAGACCATTTGTGTTCTGCTTGTGAATGGGCAAAAGCACTGAAGAAAAACCCCACAAACCTAAATCTGTAGACACCAACCAGAAAAACTCTATTTTTTTGCACATGGATTCTTGTGGACCAATGCATGTCCGCAAAGTGTAATGGAAAGAGAGACATCCTCGTCATTGTTGATGATTACTCTTGATTTACATGGGTAAAGTGCTTAAGGTCAAAAGATGAAGCTCCAGATTTCATAATCAAGTTTCTCAAGATGATCAAGGGGGCTTAAAGTACCTGTCCGAAGAATCAGAATAGATAATGGAACTGAATTTGTTAATCAGACTTTGCGTGAATATTTGAGTAGGTTGACTATATCTCATAAACCATCTGTTTTCGCTCTCATAAACAAAATGGTGTCATTAAAAAGACGTAATCGTACGCTAATTGAAGCTGCCCGCACAATGTTGATTTATGCAAAAGCTCTGTTATTCTTATGGGCAGAAGCAGTTGCTACCGCATGTTACACCCAAAATCGTTCCATCATACGTCTTCGTCACGGCAAAACACCATATGAGCTTTTACATGACAAACTTCCTGACTTATCATTTTTTCACGTATTTGGTGCACTCTGCTATCTGAAAAATGACAGTGGGAACTTGTGTAAGTTACAACCGAAAGCTGATATTGGTATTTTCATTGGCTATGCACCCACAAAGAAAGCATTTCGAATTTACAACCAACGTACCAGACGAATCATTGAAACAATTCATGTAGATTTTGATGAGCTAACAGCAATGGCTTCTGAACACAGCAGTTCAGGACCCGCACTTCATGATATGACTCCTGCAATAATCAGTTCAGGACTCGTGCCAAACCCTCCTCCTTCAACACCGTTTGTACCACCTTCAAAAACTGATTGAGATATTTTGTTTCAACCACTGTTTGATGAATTACTCAACCCTCTATCAAGTGTTGATCGCCTAGCCCCTGAAGTCATTGCTCCAATTGCTGAAGTAGTTGCTCCAAAACCCGCTACATCAATCGGTTCACCTTCCTCAACAACTGTTGACCAAGATGCACCATCACCTAGTAACTCACAAACCACACCCGAAACTTAATCTCCTATCATTCCTAACGATGTTGAAAAAGACAATCATGACTTAGATGTTGCACACATGAATAATGATCCATTCTTTGGCATTCTAATTCCAGAAAATGATTCTGAAGCATCTTCTTCTTCGGACGTTCTTCCTACTGTTATGCACACTGCTGCTCCTAACTCAGAATACGTTACCAAATGGACCAAAGATCATCCTTTAGACAACGTCATCAGTGAACTCGGAAGACCTGTTTCTACAAGACTTCAACTCCATGAACAAGCCTTGTTTTGTTACTACGATGCCTTTCTCACATCAGTTGAACCAAAGAACTATAAAGACGCATTAACTCAAGCATGTTGGATTGAA
>BQNB010083851.1:5645-22166 GCA_026074375.1 Tanacetum coccineum | reverse complement strand
GTCATAAGCACGTATCTTGTCCCAAAAATAAAATCATATTTTGCACAGTTCAATTCAAAACAGTTCAAAACACATTTGACTATCATTTTCCCCCAACAGAAAAACAATAGAAAAATGAGGCTACAAGAACTCACCTCAATTGCAAAATGCAAACAGCACAAATCTCAATCTCAAAGCACAAATAATCTCAACGCAGGCGCACAATAGTACCCAACCACGACCTAATCATTTACGTCACTTTATCAACATTTGTACAAATTTGTCTTATTGTACAAGTGTTCGTCTTTACACACACCAAGATTCTAAATACCGTTACAAAACCCCTTTTTCTTATCACCAAACATTTACTTTTTATCTCAAAACCGTTATCTTATAATGAACCCGTTATCTTTTACCAAAACCGTAATCTCATAATGAAACCGTTATATTTACCAAAACAGTTATCTCATAGCGAACCCGTTATCTTTTACCAAAACCGTTATCTCATAATGAAACCGTTATATTTACTAAAACCGTTATCTCATAACGAAACCGTTATATTTACCAAAAGCGTTATCTCATAACGAAACCGTTATATTTACAAAAAACCGTTATCTCATATTATGGTTGTGTGGTAATTACGCAAAATGACTCAACACTTGGGCTAAGTGTGACATAAATACAACTCACTCAAGACTCCTTCAATCGTTGAAACAAAACAGTCGATCAATACTCCGCGGAAATCTGATAAAAAGAAATGAGCAAGAGCTCAAGAGCCGAAAATAAATCAACATTTCCGAAATCGATACGATATATATATATTTATATATATTATATATATAATTTAATAATTTAAATAAAATAATAATATTTTATTGGTATTTCGTCTTATTATCGGCTAACGGGGTAATTACAACGTCTCGTTATTTTAATATGTCCATGTACAATAGTTTTTTTTTACCGCGACACTTAATCTTTCGCAAGAATCGTCTTTTATTCCTTCAAATCAAATCGACACAACATTTACAAATATTAAATATTTAAGAGATGCTTCGAGGAAATATATCTTTCGTCTTGTAATTATTTTGAAATAAAATAATATTTTATTATTAGACTCTTGAAAATTTACCCCTTTTAAGCAAAGTTTCTAAGTATAAATTTCTTTTGAAAATTCGGCATGACCCGTACGTCTATAAGACGTTTCCTAAGGTTTTCAACCTAAATCTCAAACACTTTTCAAGGACTCAACATTTTCCGACAAAATAACAAAAATCAATACTTTCAACACTTTTTATCCAACCGTAGAAAAATAATCCAATTACATTTGGCAAGTCCAACAAAATCCCTCTTAGTCCAAACCAAAACCATTAGTCCATTTATAAGTCCACTAATTCATTTACTTGTTATTGGGCCTTATGGCCCATTAAGGTCTTAGATACTTAGCCCGATAGCAAAACTTAACCCATACCTTTTTACATAAGTCCAAAATATAAACCAAAAGCCAATGGGCCTTAAACCCATTAAGCCGAAATCACATATAGCCGTGGCTCAAATAAGCCGAAACAAAATGAGCTATAAGCTCCAAAAATATAAGCCGAAACTGATAAGCCAAAGCCGAAACCGAATAAGCCAAGCCAAAAATATATAAGCCGAAACCGAATAAGCCAAGCCATAAGTATATAAGCCAAAACCGAATAAGCTATAAGCTCAATATATATCGAGAACACAATACGCCATAAGCTCAAAAATAAGCCAAACCATAAGCTCTTCGTGACCGAGAAAATAATAAGCCTAAGCTCAAAATAAGCCGAAAACATAACCAAATCCAATAACCAAGTCCAATACCCAAATCCAATAACCAATAACCAAAACCAATAACCAAGTGGGCCGAGCCCACCTTGGCGTCATACCAAACAACCAAACGGACCCTTATTGGGCCAAGCCCACACCGAAAACAAATAAACTCATATAAGCTATAACATAGCTTATTGAATAAGCAAAACTTCAAAATAAGCCCTTTTTAAGCACTTTCAAAAAATGAAAAATTACCACAACAACCATTATATTCAAACTTAAAAATCTTTTCTTTTCTTTCTTTATAAGCCGACGCACAAACACCCCCTTTATTCACATTTTTGTATCCAAGATTCGATTTTTACGACGATCAACTTGTACAACTAGTGTTTTAACACCATAATAGCCATAAAAGTACAACTTTTGACAAAGTTTATAAAACTTAACACCATAATAGCCATAAAAGTATAAATTTAAACAAAGTTTAGAAAACTTACAAGTTTGGATGACCTTGGTTCGGTTTTGACGCGAAGAGAACGAACTCAAATACCTTTTATATAACCCTCGTCTACTAACTATCAACCCACTATCTATTCTTAACCCGTGTTCTTGGTAAATCTTTAAAATCTTTGTTTCTTGCTCTTGTGTGGCTCGTCCGAATATAGAGAGAGAGAAGAGAGATATAAATTTTTTTTGTTTTGATTTCAAAATGATGCATGAACCAAAATGTTTGAGGTGGTGGTGGTTATAAGAGTACTAGGGAGACAACTTAGCTTAAAAATAGCCACCTTGTCCCTTGTGGCTTATCTTGACCGAATGGATCATAGGGAGGGTCTCGGGTTTTTCGTTTTGGGTCGGGATCACTTAAAAGCTCAATTTTTATCTATTTCAAACGTCAACTGAACTTAGTTAGTATTTTCATTGCGTTTAAAATTACTTTTCCATAAATCTAGGTTATTCACACGATACCTATCACATTAAATTGCTACAAAAATCCATTTTGAGCCGTTGTCGGCCGACTCAGGACCGAAAACATGAATTTTTGACAAAACTCAACCGAACCTTGCTCATCCATTTTAAAAACACTTCAAACCACAAAATAGGGTTTGACAACTTATATTTGACCAAAATTCCATTTTCTTACGACCGTTACAGTCTTTTACCGAATTTCACGAAAACAACCGTTTTCTGATAACTTTCAAATCTCACACCCACGATTTACGTTTTAAACCGAGGTTATTTTATCATCATGAATTTATTAAATAAATAAACCCATTAACACATTCCCAAATTCATTTAATCTCCACTCTCGAATAAACTGTCGTGTCGGTACGCGCTGCGTGATGATTTTTCGCTAAACGCGAGAAAACTTCCCGAAAAGCACTGAAAACCTCAAAACCACTCTAAAACAGAAAAACGAATCAAAAGTGATTCACTTACGAACTCAAAACTCCATCAAACTCCCGATTAAACCGTAACCGTTTCACGCAAAGATAGTCAACAGAAGTTAACCTTTTAGCTTTCATCAGAAATCTGATAAGATCGAAAGACTTCAAAATACGAAATTATAATATTTTATAATACTTAACCCTAGGCAAATTACTAGTTATCACAGTCTCACCCCCTTAAAGGAATTTCGCTTCGAAATTCAATTCAAATTATCAACTCACAACACTGACAGGAAATTCCATTCCTCAGAGAATCACATCAAATCACTAGGGTTTAGTCTTTTCAAGCAAGGTTTCTTACGATTCCTCTAAAGACTATATTTTTCCATAGTCCAAATCCTATACTTTCTCATGGTCAATTCATACCCGTTCACAAAATCTTGATAGTCTCTCCTACTATCCCTTAGTTTCACAATTACTTCAAACTTAGGTCACACTGTCTCAGTCGGGTGTCAGGATACGATCCAATCTTCAACGTGAAGACTATTCTATCAAAATTGACATTGCTAAACTTTTTGGTTATTCAACCAACAGGACTAACCCTACAGGATATATTTCCTACATAATACGACTCACACTCTACTTTCTCAAGAACGCCTATGGTTATTTTACCAACACTCACTCACTTAAAAATCCCAAGCAAACCTTACTTGGTCAAACACTCCTGGCTCTACCTTTCTAGGAAGACCGTTTCATAGTCTAAACCTCATCATTATTTGCCTTAACTTTTCCAAATCAATCCTACTCAACGAGTGCCTTAAATCTCACTTCACTTAGAGAGGTCAAGATACCTCCTCAAAACTGACATAATAAAAAGTATGATCAGGTTTCCAATTTGATCACTACAACTCTTTCCAATATTCCTCGTGACCATCCATGGTCTCCCACCTTCCTATTAGTTCTTCTAACAAAACGGTAAAATCAATCAGCTCGAATACAATTCAAGCTTACAGAATATACCAACTACATCGTACACCCATACTAATAAGGAAATAGGTATCCGCCCTATCACGAGCGACCAATCATAATACAACCGCACACGAGAAACTATGCTCTCAAGCTAACACCAAATAACGCAAAACTCTGCTATCCATAAATATTGAACAAAATTTCCTTCACTATCATAAAAACGATTTCAATACAAATCACCTAACGACTAATAATGATTTGTCATAACTACCAATACAAAAAGAACCTTTCTAATCAAAATACTAACACTAACCGACACTACCCGGTTTAGTGATATGCACAAACTACTAATCCAAACCTCTAATACCCTACACATCTCCTCTAGGCTCCTTCCCTCTCTTCATACTGTCAACAATCTCAGCCAACTCTAACCGCGCACGTCTCTCCTCTACGAGCTGTAATCGCAACTCCTGGTTCTCTCCCTGCGTATCACTAATGGCATGCCACAAAGCTTCTCTCTGAGCATCTGTCTGGCCTGCCCACGACTTCAGGGCTAATACTGGTCTCCAAATCGCTCCAAAAGTTAATGCAACCCTCTCCTGCTCATGCTCTAGACTCCTAAATCGATATCTCTAGGAGAAAATCTTATCCCTGACTACCCCTGACCTATTAAATAAGTCTCCTATGTCCCTATCATACCTCTCAAACAAAGAAGGCGATAGCTCCTCCAATCATACCGTATGATCACGAATCAATCCCCCTTGCATATCAACTCGAGCTCCCAACTCAGTCAAAAATCCCTCAGTCTCAGCCGTAGCAGGTAAAGCTACAAACGATGGAATGGTCAGTGGTATCATGGGTGATAAAATAGGTGATGGTACAATATAAGGTACTAGAGAAATGGGAAGTGAACCAGACAACTACTCGGGTGATGGTGGTGTCTGAGCAGGTGGTGCTGGTGGTGGGTAAGCAGGAACATCAATGTAAATTATACCATCCTCTGGGTCCATCCATGTAGTAAGTGTGGGCTGCCTAAGTGCCGACACTATCTCTGGTCTCTCAGACTCTGGTACAGATCCAGAACTCTGACCTACCTCAAATACACTAGGTATCCGGCCCTCTCCCAATGCTATCTCCTGGCATCTCAACGCCCCATATCCCAATCCTAGAGGCTCACCTACGGCTGTCTCTGCAATCAGGGCTGCCCGCTGCTGACCCCCAGGTACAGCCTCATCCCCACCTAAACTAAGACTCTCAACTCCTATACCGTGGCCCTCGTCCCCCATAGCAAGACCCTTGTCCCCTGCAGCAGGATCTGCATCCTCTACAGTAGGACCCTCGTCCTCTGCGTCCTCGCTCACACTATCATAATCCGAACTCTCCTCCATCTCCTCATCCTCCTCCCTATCATCCTCTTCCTCATCATCTACCTCCTTATCATCCTCCTCCTCATCATCATTATCTACTAACTCAGACGTACCCCGATAACGCTTTTGTAAAGGAAGGTATGGCGGTGACGAAGATGGTGAACTCTTGTAAGAGGACCTAAACCTCTTATAGAACGCTGAATCAGACATAGCTGCCACCTCTGCTATACCGGCAGAGAAGCCTAGTGACATTACCGGTGGGACACGCACACCATACACACGGTCCTACAGAGAACGGGAACCAATGTAGGTGGAGTACTATCAAGTAGTGATGTGGGTGGTGCTACGGTGTGGGGTGACTCAGGTGCCTCAGAAGGTTCGGACTCAATGTATGTCCCAACCAAATAAGACTGTCTAATAGCCTCATAGGGATCCTCAGGAAGTGGTACGAGCACTCGAGAGCTCTGAGCTCCGTCAGCCTGGGTGGAAATCTCCAGGTCAACAAACACCAGGGTAGACATCCTGTGATAACACGATAAAAGGGTATAAGTATAAAATATTATTATCCAAATTATCAACATCATTATGCTTACACATACAAATCATTATAGCGTTCAAAATTAGACGCATTGTAACCGGATATATATATATATATATTTATATATTCATATATATATTATATATATATATATATATATATATATATCAGAAAGAATACGAACAATGAATAAACACCGAACAGGTTCGATACCGAACAGGCACAACTTGTCATCACATAGAGCATTAAATCTACAAAAGCATATCCTCAATTTACGTCGCTACCTGCGACTTTCCACTAAAATTCTCAAGGCAACATGCACTACGCTAAAGCAAGCACGACCAACATAAATCAATCAATCATCGCTGCCCGTGATAATTTTACCTACATTCTCAAGACAACGCACACTACTACTACTAAGGCAGCATGGCAAACTTAAAATCAATATGATCTCAATCTCGACACTCGCAAGTGTTCTCATCACTTTATATCCTATCATTTTCAGGTGGTCACATTACTCACACATCCCTTCCCTTCTCTAACATAAATTTTAAAAAAACTAACCTCATCATTTCATAGTCCTTCATGAATTAAGCATAGTTGATCAGGCTATGCGTAATTTAAGAAAATCCCATGAATTGATTGGGCTAGTTGACTTCCGCCATGTTTGAGGTTTTACTAAAAACAGACTTCACTTTGATTATAGTTGCGTTTTTATTTTATTTTATAAAAACCAACATTCTTTATAACCTTGGCTCTTGATACCAATCTATCACACCCCATTAGTGGCGGAAACACAGGATGCGACGATACTGTTCATCGCACAAGATACAAGATCATACACTTTATAATTTACAAAGAAAAGATTTGGATTTACATTAACTTTACAAGTTACGACTTGGCAGTAAAATAATTTCAACTCATCTTGACTCATCCCCCTTGGGTACACATCTTTGGTCTTCCAACCTCATTCACATACCTTTAATTGACACACTCGAAAATGATATTCGAAACGGTTAACAATAATGTTGGTGAGCTCGTAGGTTTGACCTTAAACCCAAAAGCTATGCCAATATTTCAAACCAGTAGACAATAGTGCTATATGACAGTGAATATATATGCAAACAACCTATAACTCAGCATCCCGCTAATCATGTAACACAACCTAGCAATCCCGCTAGTCAAATACCATATGTCACTTACGCACCTAAATGGCCTACCAGCTGGAGCACTAATTAGGACAGGACCTCACATATACCAAGGTAGGCTTACCCATCCGCTCCAATACTACACAAATAATGGGTAGGCGTACCCATCCGATCCAAACAATCATGCAACACATAATATTAACATAGCAGTCATAAGCACGTATCTTGTCAAAAAAAAAAACCATATTTTGCACAGTTCAATTCAAAACACATTTGAGTGTTATTTTCTCCCAATGGAAAAATATTAGAAAAATGGGGCTACGAGAACTCACCTCAATAGCAAAATTCAAACAACACAAATCTCAATCTCAAAGCATAAATAATCTCAACGCAGGCGCACAGCAGTACCCGGCCACGACCTAATCATTTACGACACTTTATTAACATTTGTACAAAGTTGTCTTATTGTACAAGTGTTCGTCTTTACACACACCAAGATTCTCAATACCGTTACAAAACCCCTTTTTCTTATCCCAATCAATTACTTTTTATCTCAACTGTTTATCTTATGACTGAAACCCCGTTATCTTTTACCAAAGATTGTTATCTCATAATGAAACAGTTATATTTACCCTATATGTTATCTCATTACGAACCCGTTATCTTTTACCAAAACCGTTATCTCATAATGAAATCGTTATATTTAACAAAACCGTTATCTCATAACGAAACCGTTATATTTACCAAAACCGTTATCTCATAACGAAACTGTTATATTTACCAAAACCGTTATCTCATATTATGGTTGTGTAGTAATTACGCAAAATGACTCTACACTTGGGCTAAGTATGACATAAATACAACTCACTCAAGACACCTTCAATCGTTGAAACAAAACAGTCGACCAATACTCTGCGGAAATTTCTGTTGAAAAAAAGAAAAATGAGACAACGAGCTCCAAGAGCTGAAAATAAATCAACATTTCCGAATAATCTATTCGGGGATATATATATATATATATATATATATATATATATATATAAGCATTTAATAATTTAAGTAAAATAATAAAATTTTATTATTATTTTCGACTTATTATCGGGCTAACAGGGTAATTACAATGTCTCGTTATTTTAATATGTCAATGTCCAATAGTTTTTTTACCTCGACACTTAATCTTTCGCAAAAGAACATCTTTTGTTCATTCAAATCAAATCGACACAACGTTTACAAATATTAAATATTTAAGAGATGCTCTGAGGAAATATATCTTTCGTCTTGTAATTTATTTGAATTAAAATAAAATTTTATTATTAGACTCTTGAAAATTTACCCCTTTTAAGCAAAGTTTTTAAGAATAAATTTCTTTTGAAAATTCGGCATGACCCGTACGTCTATACGACGTTTCCCAAGGTTTTCAACCTTAATCCCAAACACTTTTCACGGACTCAACATTTTCCGACAAAATAACAAAAATCAAAACTTTCAACACATTTTATCCAACCGTAGCAAAATAATCCAATTATATTTGGCAAGTCCAACAAAATCCCTCTTAGTCCAAACCAAAACCATTAGTTCATTTACAAGTTCACTAATTTATTTACTTGTTATTGGGCCTTATGGCCCATTAAGGTCTTAAGTACTTAGCCCGATAGCAAAACTTAGCTCATACCTTTTTACATAAGTCTAAAATATAAACCAAAACCCAATGGGCCTTAAACCCATTAAGTCGAACCAATATAAGCCGAAATCACATATAGTCGTGGCCCATTAAGCCGTGGCTCAAATAAGCCCAAACAAAATGAGCTATAAGCTCCAAAAATATAAGCTGAAACCGAATAAGCCAAAGCCGAATATATATAAGACGAAACCGAATAAGTCAAGCCAAAAATATATAAGTTGAAACCAAATAAGCAAAGCCAAAAATATATAAGCCAAAACCGAATAAGCTATAAGCTCAATATATATCGAGAACACAATATGCCATAAGCTCAAAAATAAGCCAAACCATAAGCTCTTCGTGAGCGAGAAAGTAATAAGTCGCGACAAGTGGGCCGAGCCCATCTCGTGTCGGGCCGAAGCAAACCAAACGAACCCTTCGGTTGGGTCGAGCCCACACCGAAACCCAACAAAAACAAATAAGCTATATCCTAGCTTTTTAATAAGCAACACTCGATACAAGCCCCAAAATAAGCACTTTAACAAAAGAAAAATTACCACAACAACCAAAATATTCAAACTTTAAATCCTTCTTCCTTTTTCTTTATATGCCGACGCAACAAACACCCCTTTATTTACATTTTTTGTTTTCAAAATTCAATTTTTACGTCGATCAACTTGTACAACTAGTGTTTAACACCATAATAGCCATAAAAGTACAACTTTAAACAAAGTTTAGAAAATTTACAAGTTTGGATGACCTTGGTTTGGTTTTGACGCGAAGAGAACGAACTCGAATACCTTTTATATAACCCCCGTCTACTAACTATCAACCCACTATCTATTCTTAACCCGTGTTCTTGGTAAATCTTTAAAATCTTTGTTTCTTGCTCTTGTGTGGCTCGTCCGAATATATATATATATAGAGAGAGAGAAGAGAGATAGAATTTTTTTATTTTGATTTCAAAATGATGCTATGAATCAAATGATTGAGGTGGTTGGTGGTTATAATAGTACTAGGGAGACAAACTGTTCTTTAAAATTAGCCACCTTGTCCCTTGGTGGCTTTTCTTGACCGAATGGATCCTAGGGAGGGTCTCGGGTTTTCTTTGGGTCGGAGATCACGCTATCAAGCTTTATTTTTTTCTATTTCAAAACGTCAACGAACTTGGTTTAGTATTTTCATTGCGTTGTTTAGTTAAATTAAACTAAAAACTACTTTTCCATTTACATCTAGGTTTTTCACACGATACATATCACATTTAATTTGCTACAAAATCCATTTATGAGCCCCTCTGTTGTCAGCCGACTCAGGACCGATTAAAACATGAATTTTTGACAAACTCAACCGTTCCTTTGCTCAATCCCATTTTAAAAACACTTCAACCACAAAATAGGGTTTGACAACGTATATTTGACCAAAATTTCATTTTCTTACGACCGTTACAGTCTTTTACCGAATTTTACGAAAACAACCGTTTTCTAATAACTTTCATATCTCACACCCACGATTTACGTTTTAAACCGACATTATTTTATCATCATGAATTTATTAAATAAATAAACCCTTAACACATTCCCAAATTCATTTAATCTCCACTCTCAAATAAACTGTCGTGGCAGTACGCGCTGCGTGACGATTTTTCGCTAGACGAGGAAAAACTTTAGAAGAGAAAAGACTTGAAAACCTCAAAACCACTCTAAAATAGAAAAACGAATCAAAAGTGATTCACTTACGAACTCAAAACTCCATCAAACTCCCGGTTAAACCGTAACCATTTCACGCAAAGATAATCAAC
The DNA here is from genome assembly GCA_026074375.1 of Tanacetum coccineum. Lineage (NCBI taxonomy): Eukaryota > Viridiplantae > Streptophyta > Magnoliopsida > Asterales > Asteraceae > Tanacetum > Tanacetum coccineum. Next base: position 11,525 of record BQNB010083851.1, on the reverse strand, counting down.
AGAAGTCAACTTAGCTTTCATCAGAAAAACTGACAAGATCGAAAGACTTCAAAATACGAAATTATAATATTTTATTATACTTAACCCTGGGCAAATTACCGGTTATCACAATTAGTTTAAGATGATACCGGATGCAGCAGATCGCGCAAGTTTTTAAATGTTAGAAATTTAAAAATACTTTAAAAGAACTGAAGTTGTCGATAAAGTCCTATGCTTTGATGCATATAGGATTATATATAAAAAACTATTAGCACTTTTTTAAAATTTTATATTCCTTGATTATTTTCTTGCTGCACATGGTTTTTCGAATCTGTCAAATTTCGTTGAATTGTAGTTGCGTCTAAAGTAAGTTCGATTTGGTTTGCATTTACGCGTATGCGAGTCGTTAGGCTTTTAAGTTTATACGTAAAGTTATAATGCTTGTTGGTTGATTTGTTGATTTGTGATGCTAAGTTGCTAACGGACACATGAATCTATAAGATTTGTGATAGATTTATGCATTTGGTAATAAATTTCACGTGCAGTTTTCGATACAAATACGTGCAATTCAAAATGCTATGCCCGCAACACACAACGACCCTATCACTAGTTTCTTATATATCATATTATTACGTCAAAGTTAAGCATTCATGTTTTAGTGATCCAAAAATAAACGATTCATTTTTTTAAAGGCAACAAGAAATTTTATAAAAACGCAAAAAAATATACAAACTAAAAGCATCCCAAGTTCTGAATCAAGAAAATTAAGCAAGGTGGGACCCAAAGCAACAACTAGTATAAAGCCTCACAAGGAGACAAATAAGCATTATGACCCCTTGATTACCCGATACAATATAAATAGCAAAACCATGACTAGGGCCGTAAACAAACTGAACGTTCAGTGAACATTTCATGAATCGTTCGGTAAAAAGTTCGTTCATGTTCGTTTATTTATTAAATAAACGAACATGAACACTATTTTACGTTCGTTTACTTAAATGAACGAACATGAACACAAATCACGTTCGTTCGTTTATGTTCGTGAACGTCTGATTAGGCGTTTATTAACATTCGTTTATGTTCATTTATATGTTTATGTTCGTATATCATATCTTTTAATTGTATATTTTTAAATCTGGTAAGTTTAAATAAAACAACACTTATAAAACATAACATTATGCATAATTTGATAATATTTTATATTTTTTTTACGTTCATTTATGTTCGTTTAAGGTTCATTTAGTTCCTTAATAAACGAACATGAACAACTCATTTCCTTAATAAACGAACATGAACAAGAAAATTCGTCCGTTTAAACGTCCGTGTTCGTTTATTTGTCCGGTTAAAAGTAAATGAACGAACATGAACAAGACTCCGTTCGTATTCGTCCGGTTCATTTACAGCCCTAACCATGACCCACCAAATTAGTCAACTTGGACAAAATTCAAAGCACATGATCACAATTTATGGATAGGTTATAAAGACTCCCCTCATAACCAACAAAATCCATTTGTACCCCCTTCATGTTTATTTATTTATTTTATTTTATTTTTATTTTTATAATTTTATTTATATTATAAAATTATGAAACGGAAAGTACGGAACACAAAATATAAAGTTTAACAAGTCAAAAGTATTAAACTGTAAAAAAGTACGAAACAGAAAAATTACATTGCACTGTAAACAGGAAGACAAAATGAAATATTTTGTACTTCTTTTTACCTTTATGGTAGGCTATGTGTACCAATAATAGTACCCATCATTTATATATGTACCGACATAAGGATGAAACAACCAACAGACAATTGTAAGACCTTATCCCACAAATGTAGACATTGCAGACTAGTACATAGAACATAACTTAAGACCTGTAGAATGGAGAACTCGAGTAACTGACCCACAGAAAACAACAGAGCTGTGACATTGTATTATTGAAGAATTGGACCAACTGTGTGTATTGACATGAGACTGGAGCTAAAAAACTACTATAAATATCCGACTTGTCTTTGGTTCAAATAACCATTGTTGCAATCAATCTCATTTTATTTATTTGATCTTCAACGAAATTCACTCATGACTGTTTAGTTGAGTATCTTGCAAGTTTTATTACCAAACACACCCCCCCACCCCCCCACGAGAGTACTCCCTTCTTTTAAAATGTAGTAAACCAGTAGACCGTGTCACCAATTGCCCAATGTAGAATACTATTGGGGACATTGACGTTTCTATATGTTGAGAAAAATGATAATATTTAACGACGTTTAACGGCTCCTCCAATTCCACCAATTAAATACTTTTCCTACAACACTCATTTAGCAAGATCACAAGTAGTGACCAAACTTTGGAGTACATGATTCCACTCTATTATTTCAAAATAGGCAAAGATCCGGAATCCAAATATAGGCCTCTTTTTCGAGTTTCACACGTTCTTGACTGGAAGTCTTCCTTTACGTTGCATCACAAACGGGAAATATTCATATTTTAGGCACTCTAATTTGTTCCAAAGCGTTTTTGACTTCCACTTTTTACGTCGAAGAATTATCGATCAATCTTGTTAGGTCTTTGACTTTTAATTCGCCGTCATCATCTAACGCCCACTTCCATTGATCCCAACAATTATTAGAAACAACAACATTTTACAACATCTCTAATAATTCATCATAATCCTTATGAGCCCTACCCCTAATGACTCCTACCAGATCCTAAACCCAACACCAAAAGCCATTTACCCACGACCCCTTATTGATCTCGCTACCCTCCTTAACCTTATATAAATGAATAAAGCCTAAGGACTTTATCTCGATGTTATGGACACACATGCACCTATCTCACCATAAGCTAATGTCTCTTCCCCATTTCCTACCTACCCTATAAAAAAAGATGAAAAATATAACCTATCCAGTCAAACTCTTCACCAACCTTAACCAATGTCACTCCAAGCCTAAACACTCGTCACCCCCACCCTCCATTCTATCCATCCACCGCAACCGCTCAAATAAATTACTTTTAATACCTAACCCATAAGTCCCGCCCTCACGTTCCTAAACCTACACACAATTTCCTTATAACGCCAAAATTTTTTGCCCTTAAAGAACCGATGTTTAACCCTCCTTCCCCACAAAACGCAATAAGCGAATCCCATTTGACCCAAGAGAGCTTTTTTCTTCACCCGCCCTCCCCAAAAAAAGTTTTTTCTAATTCTCTCAATGTTTTTATAGCTCTCAAAAGTACACGCAACATCGAGAAATAATACAATGAAAAGCTACCAAAAACCAATTTTACCAATGTTAGACGACCCCCGAACGACATTTTTTTCCTTTCCAATCGGCCAATCGTTTTTTGCACTTATCCACCACGGGATCCCACGCGCTTACTCTCTTCATGTTTTCCCCAATCGGCAAACCCAAATATGAATGGGAATTCTCCAACACTACACCCCATCCAAGCAGCCATATCTAACAAATCCATCTCGTTAACCCCGATTCCATATAATTTACTTTTAATGTAGTTAACTCGAAGCCCATACACCTCTTCAAAGCACTTAAGGATACACATAAGTGATTTAGCATTCTCTCTACTCCACTTGCCAAATAAACAAATCATTTTATTTTGCATATATTCAAAAGATGCATAACAATTTTTTATCTTAGGCTAGTCACTATCGGTCGACACCGTAGCGACTAGTCGGTCGCCTAGTTGGTCGCCGGAGACCGAATTGAATATATGTCGCAGGGACAACCGTTGGTCGTGTAACATAAATCACAAAAATGCCCCAAATGTGTTTTCAAATAAAAAAACATTTTTTATTTTTAAAATTTAAATAATTTAACCCAATAAATACCCAACTTTTTACACCATTTTATACACACTTTCAACCTACTTATTCTTATACTTCTCATTTCTAAAACACACAATGGCTTCCTCTTCAAACCGTCGTGGAGCTGCCCAGACGACTCTATCATGGACAACAGCGGAAGAAATAACGTTGTATACAGCTTGGTGCAACGCGATGGACACGTACGTGACGAGAGACAGACAATTTAGAAAAGGGTTTTGGGAGGAAGTTTATGATAACTTTAAGAAAGATATGGGCGGAACTATTTGAGGATACGATGCCATCGTCTCGAAATGGAAAATTTTGATTCGTCCAAAAGTTGCTTGTTTTAGTGTCGTTTACGATAGGGTCTGACGGATGGAACGTGAGCGGGTCTTCTGACATTGTTTTGTTTCCATATTGTGTTAGCCGAATTTTCAACGGGGTAGAACATCCTTTAACAATTGAGGGTTGGAGAATTTGAAAAAATCATCCAGCTTGGTCAGAATGTTGATTGTGACAATCATACTACGAACGTAATAATTAAGTTTAGATTAATGTAATGTTTTTTTATGTATTTGAATAATTATGTATTGTTTTTTAATGTAATGTTTTTTTATGTATTTGAATAATAATGTAATGTTATGTAATGTTTTTTATTATTTATGTAATGTTTTTTATTATTAATGAAATAAAATTTTGAAGTTAAAAAAATTGAAAATGAAAAAAAATGAAGGTCGCCTCATAGTGGCAAAAGGTCGTTTTTAGGTTGCCGGAAAGAGAAAGCTGATGTGGCGCCGGAAAGTACAAGTCGGGACCTAGAACGATAGTGGGCAACCTTAATGAGATTCCAACGGATTCAGATCATATTATTGATCTAAACGAAACTAATTTTGAAAAAGATGAGCAAATTATGCAAGATGCTCTTGGTAAATCATTTGTGGGTCGGTTTTTTTTCTTAAATTTTATCAAAATCTTGCCGTAAATATGGATTCACAATACTACGCGGAAGGTTCAATAATAATATTAAAAATGGAGAATAGACACGACGTGATTTTTTTGTCACCGTGAAGGAAAACCAAAGCCTAAAATGGTGGATTATTCAAAAAGTAAAAATAAATCGGACATCTTCAAAACGTGAATATGCAAGGTGTATATGTGAATTACTTTATGAAGAGAAAATGAAATTTTCCGGAAGAGTGACAAGTCAGTGTCTTGAAATTAGATCACAATCATGAGTTGTTGTCTATGGATGATGTCCGGTTTTTCCCTTCATATCGTAGTATTACAACAGAAGTTGAAAAATGCATACTCTCACTCAAAGATCGCAGTATGTCGATTAGACAAGTTATGCGCGTCATAGAGCTTGAAAAAATGTTAGTCGTGAACATTAGTGATATCAATGCCCATTATCGATAGCAAAATACGACTTTGGAGAAAATAAACATATGTCTGGGTTATATCGAAACAAAAAGTATTCGGTGTCAGCTTATATTCATGAGTTCTTTTTTGGTGGTATGACATTATTAGGAAGATTAGAGAGTATTAATGCATTTATAAAGAGATTTATCACGTCTGACTCAATGTATTAGACAAGTAAGATTATCTTGAAGTGAAGATGACAAAATTGGTTGTTTTGTAATGACCTAATTAACAGTGCCGCCACCATGTCTCCTCCCTAATCAGATCCCTGCATCCTGATAATCTCCAATCACCAGATAACGAAGGATTTATCGTGTGTGATCTTGTATTCACCTTTAATTCTCCTTTATCTGGTTCGACGAGTATTGTAGGTTCGTTCTTTCCCCTAATCCTTTCAATCTGATCTCCCTTCAACCCAAATTCCTTTCCTTATACCATGGGCGAAAATAACTGGCAAAAAGTCACAAGGAAGAAACATAGCTACAGGACTGCTGTGGGTAACCATCGATCGAAGGAGGATGATGTTAATCGCATTTCCTCATCCATATTTGTTACTAATTTCCCTCAATCTTTCACTGCCAAGGATTTGTTTCACGTGTGCAAGCAGTACGGTCACGTTGTTGATTCCTATATTCCAGTGAAGAGGATGAAATCAGGTAAAAGGT